>JAHREE010000371.1:738763-790611 GCA_033628505.1 Tringa tobata
GCTCAGCATCCTTTATACCTGCCGGGAACTTGGCCTGTGTAATGCTGATTATTTCCAATGTCTTAATGAGGCAGCCTCAGCTGCTGTTTGTCCATCCTTGTGGTTATTGCTGGGGCCTGGGGGCACGGTGCACGTGGAGTTGCACAGTCTGTTTTTGCAGCAGTTGCTTACAGTCATTTATTTGGCTCTCTGGCCCTCTGTGCTGCAAGCAGGGACACGTTCCTCTGCATCCCAGCTGGAGTATTGCCCAAAAGACATGCTAATTGGGATAAAGAGGTACTCTAATATTTTTATAGTGGCATACAGTGTAAAATCATCTTTCAAAAAACACAGCATAAGCTAGGTCCAGCTCTCCTCCAAGTTAAGCTGATGCTATTAATTTAAATCTGCGGGTTTTTTTTTTTATATACTTGGCAGAGCAACACGGTGGTAGTCACTGGGGTCAGTGCAGTGCTGGTTTATTCTTCGGCAAACAGAACAGCAGAGCAAAACCCCTCGCTATTCCTTGCTTCTTGCTTCAGTAAAACATGAGTGATACAGGTGAGGAGCAGCCCAATTAGATACTTCATCCTCCCACCCCTGTGCGCCCTCTGTTTTACAGGTCGCTGATTTTGAAGTGTAACAGCTACAGACATGCCCAGTGGTGGAGGCAGGGCATCGACGAGTTCGTTCGGAAACACGGCAAGGACTTCCTCACGGAGCATCGCTTCGGCTCCTACGCAGCCGTGCAGGAGAACACGCTGGCCAAGTGGTGAGGACCACTTTTTTCAGTGGTGCCCAGGGATGGAACAAGAGGAAATGGGCACAAACTTGAATATGGGAAGCTCCACCTAAAGATGAGGAGGAACTTCTTGACTTTGAGGGTCATAGAGCCCTGGAAGAGGCTGCCCAGGGAGGTGGCGGAGTCTCCATCTCTGGAGACATTCAAAACCTGCCTGGACACGTTCCTGTGCAATCTGCTCTGAGTGGCCCTGCTTTGGCAGGGGGGTTGGCCTAGATGATCTCCAGAGGTCCCTTCCAACCCCATGTGATTCTATGACCACAGCGGGGATGTGGCCGTATTGCAGTGCCTCGGGTGCTGTTTTTGCCTGCATTGGCCCCAGGTCTGATGGGCAGAGCTGGTGGCATTTGGCAGCTGTAGGGACTGACAATAATTAGAAGAGCTGGAAAAAATGAGGCTCTCCTCACTGGGAGGAGAATAACGAGTGACAGGAGTGCTGTGATCCTGTTACAGCTGTGCATCGTTTTGAAATGTCAAGTTTCGTTTGAATTTGAACAGGTTGGGTATTTATTATTGTAATGGTAAAAATAGTATTTTGATGCACATGTAATTGGCGGGGTGCTTATGAGTTAAAAGCAGAACTGCTCTTCCATTAAGATATTCCTGGCATCAATTTTATCCTGGTTTCTGACTCTGGAAATGCTGTTTCCTAAGGGTTTAGGTTTTTGGGCTCTGGGTTGTAAGCCCATGGTAACACAGGTGAAAATGTCTGCTTTTGGCTACTCCCTTCTCCATAGCTCCCTCCCAAAGCAGCTCTGCTGCAGCCTGTCCTGCCCCTGCTCCTGTGCAACCGACTGATGGTCTGGTCACGTCCTTCGTGCTCTGAAATGCAAGATATGTCCTGCCCAACACATTTGCAAGGCTGATTCTTCTTCTGTAAGGCAGCATTGCCCTTCCAGGCACCCTGGATGTGCTGGGATGCAAATGTCACTCACCTGGTTGAAGAGCAGATGAAATGAAAGAGAATCAGCAAATGCAAATTTGGGTATAGTCTGTAGTCTAAGGGAGATGGGGCTTTATGCACACAGCAGCCCCATGAGAAATCTTTCCCACCCATACTGTAATTTGCACTAAGCCATTTAGTCTCCTTCTCTGGAGACATTCAAAACCCACCTGGACACGTTCCTGTGCAACCTGCTCTATGTGGACCTGCATTGGCAGGGGGTTGGACTAGATGATCTCCAGAGGTCCCTTCCAACCCCATATCATTCTGTGATTCCCAGAAGCAGCACGACAAATTGATTCTAGCTGGAAGCAAACCCTTGCAGTGCTCTGGCTGAAGCTTCTGCCCTGCAGCAGTCGCTGCCCAAATGGTTTCTGTAAATCAAAGCAAACACCACTCTGCCATCCTTCCCTGAGAGCCAAAACCAGCTCACACGTCGAGCAGAGCGCAAGAATAATGTGTGTGGTTGGCAGAAATACCAATTGGCACTTAATGAAGCCGCACAATAAGAGATTATTAAGCTACTAATAGCAGCATGACATTCCCTCTGTGTGTTGTCCTAATTCCTGAAATTTGGTATGTGTTTGCCTTCGAGAAGAGAATGTAAACGGCATTAACACCGAACCCCCCGGCAGCCTTCGGCTCTGGACTTTGTTTAAGGAAGAGGGAGGAAACCAAGGTCTTTGTGCTGTGTTTGCTTTTGCAGGTATGTAAACGCCAAGTCGTACTTTGAAGACGTCGCAAATGCCATGGAAGCGGCCAAGGAAGAGATTTTCATCACGGATTGGTGGTTCGTACTTGCACGTTCCGGGGGGGGAGGGTTGACTGGCCCTCTCCCTGGGGACATTCCCGACAATGCGGCACTGTTGGGAGGTCCTACAGTATGGCAGCTAGCCCCGCGGCCAGATGGTTTGGCAGCACACCCAAACATCTCCTTGTGTTGTACTCAAAGGCCTTTTCAGGAAGGTTGGCAGCAAAAGCACGTGCTTGGAATCAGCAGCCTGGTTGCCTCCTTCCAAGGAAAGGGCTGGAATTGCCTGAGGGCACCTCCTGAATTGCGAATGTTGTGGCTTGAGTTGCTCCTCAGGAGTGTAAAATCATTGCAAACCCAAGGGGCAGGAATGTTTTATGCTGTGTAAGGGAACATGGACACTCAAACACCTCCACCAGTGCTCTTCCCATGTGAAGAAGTGCATAGGACCCTCCTTCCAGCTCTTCCTCACGGTTTTGGGAAGCCTCGTGCCAGCATTGAGGGCATCTTGGGGGGTGTGTGTGATTTTTTTGCTCTGCCCTTAAACTGACCAGACAATGGAAGGGGAGTTTTATCGCCTCTTCCCCGAGCTGTGTGGTTGCTGAAGGACCTGGCTCTGCCCACTCCCTAACCAGTAATTCCCTGTGTTTACGCAGCGCTCTGGTTCCTGTTTGAGGCAGAAGGAGGGTGCTCGTGTGGACTCGGGGCAGTTTCTTGGCTGGACGCCGGTTGCAGCCGCCTGTGTCTTGCCTTTGTGGGGGTTGATGTGGCTGAGCCACCTTGGGGACGGGATGGTAGGGCAGGCTCCCAAGCCACAGCTCAGACGTCCTCTTTAACCTTGGCCACGTCTCCGTGCTCCTCTTTCTCCATCTGTAAAATAAACCTCTTGCTACTAATCCACTGCCTGTAGGAACTGGGAGGATTAATTCTTAGGCGGTAATTACGAGAAAACTAAAGATGATGTTAGCATTTACTGGGGTAAACCTGCTTCAGAACGTGACCACAGATAAACCCAATGCTCCTGGATCCTCACGTGCAGCATCAGGTAGCAATGCAAGAACACGGCATTTCAGACCCATTGTATCTTAACATTATGTACAGACAATTGTAAATGTACCTTGGAATTGCAAAACTTATCTGAAACTCCAAGCTTCAGATAAAAACGCTGTTGTCAGAAGTGTGTTTTTAGGATGTGGCAATATGCTTGCTCATCAAGCACAAGTTCCCGTACTCAGCACAAAGTACAGGCATGAAATTCTGTCACCTTCCTTTGCAGGAGTTGGATGAGATTGCTTAATTAGTCCTTGTAATCCTTAAAGCCAAGAATCAATAAAATGTCCTGTTGAGAGATCATACTGCTTTGCCTTTAAGCAGCAAGGAAAATTCAGCACAAATCTAGGCTACTCAGTACCGGGAGAACTGAAATGCCGCTCTTATTTATTTTTTATATCTACACATCTCTTTCAAATCTGCTCTGGGATTTTCTTTCGTTGCATCTTTCTTGCATAGATGGAGTCCAAGTTTCCCTATTTATACATCACTGTCAAACTTGGTCTCATGGGTTGTTGAATACCGAGATGAATGTGCTGGACACATCCCCTGCCCTCTCTAACGCTCTGTTATTAAAAAACAAAAGAGCTTGACGTTGGAGAGTGCATCACTCTGGGACATGAGCCTTCATCCATTTTACATGAACTTTGATTTCTCTGCTTCCCAAGTTGATTATTTAGGCCAATGCTTTGTTTGCAGACTACAGATGCTGTGTTGTTTTTTTTCCCACCCTTTTATTTTCTCAGGCTGAGCCCAGAAATCTTCATGAAGCGACCGGTTGTGGAAGGAAATCGCTGGCGGCTGGACTGCATCCTCAAGCGGAAAGCAGTAAGTGAGCTCCATCTGCAGCCTTCACCCTGAGGAGAACCCTGGGTGCCCTCCCAGTTACAGGGTCACCCTGTTTATTTTGGTAGGGATGAGAGTTAAAGCTGGCCAGCCCTCATTTCAGATGGCCTCGGAAAACTAATTATTTTGATTCACTCCCCCAGTTTGGGTTTTGAAGAGCTTGGAGACAGAAGGGTAGACCTTCTGGTTTCTCCTTCAAGTCCTCAGGTTTGGGTCACCTCAGCTTTGCATTATGACTGCCCTGGGGGGGCAGTGGAGACCCTTGTGGGGTCAAAGAGCCATTGTCTGGTGCTCTCCTTCTGGCATTTAGAGGTGAAGGAAAGACTAAGTACGTTGTGGTAGCTCATGGTAGGTGGTTTGTACGTTGCTGTCTTGTGCAGATCCTGTCTGTCATTACCACATATTGTGTCTCTGTGCCGCAGCTTTCCGAGCTGAAGCTGTGAGAGGTCTCCTTGGTCTGCCAAGAACGTCAGGATGTCGTTAGCAAAAAGTCACTCAGTATCATCCAGAGGTTCATGCTAACTCACAGTAGCCTTCTCATCTGGTTTTCCATACTTAAGACATTGCACAGGTCTTTGCTACAACTAAACACCAAAGTTCTTGCTGTTCACTTATCATTCCGTGCTGTAGTAAAGAAGTGCCTGTTGACATTAAACATCCTGGTGTCCCCCAGCCCCATTACCCCTGGTGGAGCCCCTCTTGCCATTGTCTTGCCCAGACCAAGCTGCCCAGAGCTCTTCTTGCGGTAGCTCTTTCCTAGCTGCTACCATTGGTATGTTACGAGTTTTAGTGAAGCATAAGAAAGGTCAAAGCCTGAAAGGTTTTTGTGGTTTATTATTATGTTTATTTCCAAAGGTAACTTAAATCATTAGAAAGAACTTTATTTCTTTGGTCATTAGCTCTTACCACCTATATGTCTCCTGGTTTTCTTCCTTCCTACCTACCCCTTTCTATGTTCTTGTGGCTACTAAGAGGAGGAAGATCCACTGTGCCCTCCTTACCTGTCCCTTCTCAGGTGGAGACTCTGGTCATGAAGGTCCTGGTGTGTTGTTGTGGAAAAGGGATGTGAGGAAAGGGCTTCAGCAAAGCATGAAAAAATAAAATAATTGTACAAATACAGTCAGCATCACGTTCCCCGGAGCTGGGCTGTGGTGCTCAATATGTGCTCATGTATATGACTCGGGGACTTGGACTCCTAGTTGCATTGCCATGTTACCTGAGTTAATAAATGCCCGTGTTCAGTAGGCAAATGGTTTTATAGATTTGATAAGACTTTTTTCCCCTCTGTTTTAATTTCTACTTCTCTGCTGTTCGTCCTGAACAGAAAAGCTCAGACGTGCTGTTGACCTGCTGCCTTTCCTAGCACTCCTGGTCAGGATTCCTGTGCAAAGCTCTGTGCTGTTGCATGTTCTCCTTTCTTGGGCAGCACTTTGAGATATGAGCAAGCAACTGCAACTACTTGCTCTGTTTCTCTTTTCTTCAAGCATTTTTATCTGAGAAAACAGTGTATTTTGTTGCTGGTTGTACTCTGCTTTCCAATAACACGTCTGAATCCAGAGTACAGAGAACATGTTTGGTGGAGCCCAGCGAGCCGGAGAGAGAAGCTGAGCGTGAGGTGTTTATGAGTGTGGGCTGTACTTTAGTTGTTCACCCGACCCGTGATAACACCGGTGTGGAAATGGCACTTTGCTCCATGTGAGCAGTGAGTCAGGAAGGGAAGCATGGCCAGGGAGGTCTCTTGAACTCCTGACTGTAGCTGATTTGGAATTAATCTCATTTTCTGGCAAATGAAACATGGCCACGGGGCATGCTTACTGGATGGAAGAATTTGGCTTTGTTTGTCACATTGACGTGGATTTTATTATGGCTACAAATACCTTGTAAGAGTGAGGAGTGTTTTAAGGTTAGTTCCTGGAAATACTTGCCTGCTCTCTCATTTGTGGTATTTCTTTGATTCAGCAGGGAGGTCAAAAGCTGATGAGTAACTATTGGGATAAGGCTGCCCCTTATGTATGTCTAGTGCTGCCTTGGGCTTCTCTGGGTGCGGTGGGGAGCAGAATCACAGAATCTTCATGGTTGGAAGGGACCTTTGAGATAGAGTCCAACCACAAAAAAAAAAAAAAAAACCAACCCACATCCACAACTTGGAGACTGCTCAAGTTATCAGTTGCAGCTTTATGGAAATAGAAGCTTAAAAGGCTATAGAAAGTTTAGGTCCCAGGTTTAAGTTCCACTGCAAGATTTGAAGCCATGCTGATTTATGGCAGCAGCTTGAAAATGCTTTAACAAGTGTCCTTCAAAACCTTCCTGTAGATACCATTCTAGTTGGAAAAAGCACCATCCTTTGAGCACTGCTCATTGTATTCCAGGAGCTTGTTAGGCTCTCCCAGCAGAAAGAGCTTCTTTGTTGGTGTTGAGTTGGTTACATCCCCATCGGGAGAGGAATGTCTGTATGACCACACTGGTATCATTGCCCTGCAGAGGCTTTTAACTGTAGGCAAGCCTCAGGGCAACAGGAAACAGGAGAAAACTGAACTTCAGTGGATGTGTGCAACAGTATTATATATGGAGTGACTCACATGAAAAATTTTGCTTCAAAGGATGTTTAAAAGGGGCTATTAAGAATGACCTGTTGGCAGGCCTTGGTGTGGCTTAGCTCTTCACACACAAATCCGGGTGCTGAGCCCTTCTGAGCAGTTTTCCTGAGCCTTGCATGTCATGGGATCACGGTGGTGGATCTGGAAGAGCGTAATCAAGAGCAAGGCTGGATTTCTGTCTGGAGGCACAACGTGTTTACTGCCTCCCAGCTCTTCTTCGCTTCGGGAAGGCACTGTACCCACTGACACATCTGCACACCATACGTTTCTTGTGTTTCTTTTTATTTCTGACAGCAACAAGGAGTGAGGATTTTTGTTATGCTGTACAAAGAGGTGGAGCTTGCCCTAGGGATCAACAGTGAATACAGCAAGCGGACGCTCATGCACCTCCATCCCAACATTAAGGTAATTGCACGTGGGGCAGTGATGAGGGACATTGGCATTCGTTCGCTCTTGATAGGGAGTGCTGACCCCTCAGTGTATTTAGGTGTGAGCTGGAAAAACCAGCAATTCCCACCATTGCAGTGGGAAGAGCTTGAGAATATGAGTATCATCCATACAGTGATTACCACATCTGGCAACTTCATTTCTTTAGGTTATAATTGAACATAAAATTGCTTATTTAGACTTGCCAAAGCAACTATTCATCTAATTCACAAGAAACATATTTCATGTGACAAGTTAATGGGGTTACATCAAATGGAAAATTACAATTTGAGAATGTTGTCGCATTTCAGCATTTCTGTTCCTATATAGATGACACGAGTCAACACTGGATGTTTAACGTTCCCGTGAAATGAACGTGAATGAATGTAAATGAACAGCGTTGGGCTGTCCTGTGCCGCTACGCTGCTGCTCTGCCACCGAGCAGAAAATGAGTTGTGGCCTATGAACCAGTAGATAAGGCCAGATCCAGCCTCTTGAAATTAGAGACGATACATATTTTAATGAGCAAGAAGATACATGTTATTCATTAAGGTGACTAGCAAAATGCTAGAATAATAGATTTACTGTCACTCAGTCAGTTGTCACAGTGGAGGGAAGCATCCATTCACCATTGTCTTTGCAGCAGGACTGGAAGGAGTAACTGGAAGTGCTAGCTGTGTAACAGGTTTTTGGGATCAGCCATGTGGAATTCTGTAGCTTTTTCCCCAGGAAGCTGGTCTAATGGCTGTCCTCTAAAATTAAAAAATAAAACTATATACTGTTTGCTTAGATATAGAAGTTGCTTTGCCATAAACACATGTCAGAAAAGAATCTCATAAACAAATGTCAAACAACTTGCTGATTTCAAATGCGGGGAAAAAACCAGCCAACTTCTCATTTCACTTATGTAGTGACAACATCCGAAGTAGTGAGTCAGATCACCAATATGTTGTTTTCTTTTAGAGCAGGCTCTGTGTTTGAAAGCTCAGCTATTAGAGCTCTACTGAAAGCGCGATTTTGTTTGTTGGAGCAGTTTCCTTGACTCTAGTCCTCTTTTGAACACTGTTGTTGTAATCCTGACCTGTCCCAACATGAGTAACCGTTGCTGCTCAGGAATACCCACGTCGTGGGGAAACACCTCCCTGCCAGTAAGGCTGAGCCAAACTCAGTAGGAGTCACGGAGCTTCTGTGAGGAGGCATCTTCTAAAAACCTCCAGTGTTTTCCCCATCATCCTCAGCAGCCAAAAAGAAAAAGCTGGGCAGCTCTCTGGCTGGAGGTGGAAACTGGGCAATGAGACTGAGCTTGAGTGCTGGTTCTCTCCCCAGGTGATGAGGCACCCAGACCACGTGTCCTCCTCTGTGTACCTCTGGGCCCACCACGAGAAGCTAGTCATCGTTGACCAGTCGGTGGCATTTGTGGGTGGCATCGACTTGGCCTACGGCAGGTGGGACGATGACGAGCATCGCCTGACCGACGTGGGCAGCGTGAAACGAATGGCGGCCGTGAAGTCGGCGTCGGCGACCAACCTGGCAGTAAGCTTGGTCCAGCTGGTGGCCACCTTCAACGTCTGCGCATCGGGTTTGTGGTGGGGATGACCAAGCTGTGTCTGCTTCTAAGCATGGGGTTGGGTTTAGGAGATTTAAAGAGGAGTAGTAATGGGAAGGAGGCAGTATGTGAGCATTGAATGATTCTTTAGGGCTAGATCCTGAGCAGCCCTTGCTAGGGCATGGAGATAGATGGCGGGGTTTCGCCTGGAGCTTGGAGCAGCAGTCACAACTTGAAGGTTACATTCTTAATAAAACTTAACTAGAAATGCACAGTAGGCACTCAGAGTGCTCTGAGCTTCTGGATAATCAGGCCCTTGCTTGCTGAGCTGTCTGCTAACCTGGTTCTGTGTGCGTCCAGAGATCTCTAAAAAATTTAGAGAGGCCTAAATTTATGAGAATTTCAAGGGGAGTAATAATCTGGAATAAATTTATGGGGCAGAAGAATGTACTGCTAGCACTTATGGGTTTTTCTGTCGAGCCCCTCCTCAGTACAGACTTTCTCCCTCAAAAGCCTTAGTAGTTCCCACCAAAGTGAGTGTTTGTCACAGAGCAAAGTTTGGCTCACGGTCATTTCTGGGCATTGATAAGCACAGTCACCTGTAATTAGAGGCGAACCTGTTCCATACATCACCTGCAGCAACGTCTTGTGTCTCTTAAGTCTGCAGCAGAGTCGTCTGAACGTGTCCCCCTGCAGTTGCAAGCTCTGTCCCCAGAAAGCCACGTGTTCCAGAGAAATGCGGACGATGCGCCGGACGTAGCAAAAATGAAAGGAGTGGGAAAATCCAAAAAGTTTTCAAGGTTTAGTATTTACAAGCATCTCCATAAACACAGCATGCGCCACGCCGACAGCGTCAGCAGCATCGACAGTGAATCAAGTAAGTAATGTTTTTTGACTAAACAACATATATAAAGCGTGTGCGGAGGTGGGTGGGTGGGTGTACGTGCAGATTCACAGAATTTCTAGGGTAATGTGTTCTTTTGTAAGGAAGGAAAGTTGATTAATTTCTTAACGATCAGAATAATAACTGTGTGTAGTCAATATGTAAATTTGAGTCACTGCGAAGTATACAAGTTTCAAGTGGATTTTGCATTTAGTTAATTTAGCAATTGTCGTGAGCCATCAGATGATGCGATATGGTGTATGTGGTACTTTGTGGTTATAGTGCTGGAAACTTTTTGTTCTGCAAGGGAGAATCGAATTTTCCATTTTTCAACTAGTATTTATTATAACAGGCGAAACAGTTTCTGAATGTGGTTGTCCCCTCTCACAGGCTGATGTTACCTAGGTTTAAATCAGTTCACTTAACTGGAAATATTCCCCATTTACTAGAGAGGAGAGATTATTCAACAGCTGAATATTTGAATGCAGCTTTTAATTCATTGTAACTGGTTTCAAAGCTTAAATTGCAAGGATCAGCTTGACATTTGTTCTAGCATGGAGTCCTTCCTGAAATCTGTTCCTGAAGCCTCAGCTCCTGAAGCTGTGTATTGCTCACACTGGGAACTTACTTGAGTTTCCATCACTCTCTGCAGAACTTCCTCCTGCCTCTGGCTGGAGGACACCTTGATGGAACATCGTTGGCCTTTGTTTCAGTCCGCTCAGGACACAGCCATGGCTTTGCTACTTCAATAGATCTGTTTAGATTAAAACCAGCCGGGTCTTTAGTTTGGTCCTTTGCCTGTTGGTCATTTGTAGCTTCAGCAAATTGACATCTCTCTTGAGCTCCTATCATTCAAGGTATCTTCAGAGCGGACCAGGCACCAGCGTAGCACAAGTGGACATGTCTTTTTTTGCCATAAATAGAGCATCTTGACCTTCTGCAGGTTACTGTAACCCCACTAGAAGTCAACCGAATATAATCCAGAGTTTAAAGCCCCATCTGAGAATGTTCCATCACCACACTGAATCCAAACAGGGGCTCGCTGAGCCTCAGGAGGGTAAGTGGAGGAAGGCAGAGGTGCAGACCCCTTCAGGCTTTAGCTGCCCGTGTTTTTGCATTGTAACGATGGTGAGAGTTAGGGTGGGAGCCAGGATCAGCCTTCGCTGCTTGTTGTTCTCCCAGCATCCTTAGCACTCTTCTGAGGACATCCTGGCAGAAAGGCCTTCTCCAGAAGCTTCAAAAACTGCAGCATAAATAAATTATAAAAAAAAACCAAAACCAACAAAAAATGAACCCACAAAAAACCACCCAAACCAACAAAAATTGAAAGGAAAAAAACAAAGAAATTTGCAATAATGACAGCAGTTGAGGAAATAGCTCTCTTTCTGATATATGATTATTTCAGCAATTCTCTTCCTGTAAAGGAAAGGGCTTGTGACTGGGATTGAGAACTTCTGCATTGGGTGTTTTAAAATAAGCCTAATGCCAGAAGGCAAATGCAAGCAGAGAGAGGAAACAGCAAAGTGGCTGCTGCAAAGTGGCTGCTGCAAGAACTATGTTTGGATGAAGACTTGGAGAGGCCTCCCTTTTTGTCCCTTATTAAAGTCAATGAAAGCATACTCCATTGAGAAAGGAGTTGGGTGGTTATGAGGACTGAGCTCTTCTGATCTCTGGACCAATGCTGGAGGGACCTATTTAAGTACTTCATCGAGATGCCTTTGAGTTCTGGTACAGGACAAGGAGCAGTTCTTCAACATCTTCCTCTTGCTAATGTCTTCCTCTAAGGCATTAATTGCCAGTTATAAAATACTACTTAAAAAGTAGGGGCAGATAACAAGGAAGAGATGCATTTGCATCATGGAAATGAAGCGCCGTCTCCCCCGTGGTCACCTCATGCTCATTTGTGGGACTGTGTACAGCCATCGAAGCTCAATACACGAAGTGTGCTTCGGCCAGATGGTGCGTCCCGTGTCCCACCCATTCCAGCATGCAGAGTCAGAGGTTCCCCAGCTCCACCTGGACTCTCACTAGAAGCTCAAGCTTCCCAAGGCAGCTGTGGTCCATACCTACTGCATGGCATTTTTGGCATGGCTTGGCTCTGTTTGGCTCGGTGGGGTTACAGCAGGGGCTGCTTCATCTAAACTGGTCTTGTTGCGCTGCTGCTGATGTGTATTTTGTTGATGTGTATTTTGTTGACCGTTGAAAGGGGGTTCTTTGCATGCTAAGGGGTTTTCGTGGTTACCTGGTGATGTGGTTGGGTTAGGAGAAGGCTTCTGCTGTTGGCGTGTTACTGTGTAATTATAACACTAGCATTTGGTACAGTGGGTGAAGGCTGCTCTCAAGGTCAGGAAATAGCGCTAGTTAAACGTTTATGGTCTAACCAACATCTTTGGTTTTCTTAGAAGAGAGGAAAAAGAGTTCACTGTACCCAAAATACGTGCTGTAGAACAGTGGTCCTGTTGGGAGGGAATATTCCTGTCTACACAATACTTCAGACCGTTTTAAATCACCATCAATTTAGAATTCGGGATCCATTTGTTCAACATGTAAAATTGTATCAAAAGAGGACATTGTTATTTGGAAAAACAAAATCAAACAAACAAACCCTGCAGTACTTAATGAGGGAATGTGAGCTTTTTAATCATCTTGTTCTAGTTAATAAAGACTGGCTTTTGTTAGAGGAGATACACCCTGTTGCAGAGGCAAAATAATACACCCTCCAGCAGAAAAGTCGGAATGAGTTCATTAGTATTCTGAAATATATTAAGAAAATGATAAATGTGGTGTTCCTGTACGTATATCCACCAAGGTCAGTTGCAGCTGGGAGTGGACTGCCACATGGAAAGATTTAGTTGCCATAGGATTGTGGAGAGACAAATGCTTAGAGGGTGACTTTTGTAGTCCAATGTAGAGAGAATTCAGCATCTGCTTTTTGTTTCCATAATGGACTCCTCTATATAACCTGTCCTGATTGTATAACAAATACTAAATCAGGGAAGAAAAAAATACTAACCTGTCTTCCTGGGGCTTTCAAAGGATGCTAGGGAGAAAACAGCTTCAGCCAAGGGGGACAGGCAAGTGCCACCAATGCTTATCCGTGGCAGTGAGTCTCACCAGCGTTATGCCATGGACGGTCTTGACTTTGGAGCGTGTGTTTTTGTTGCCTTGTTTGCCTGTGACAGATAAAGGATCCATCCGCAGCTTGAAGACGGGTGTTGGGGAGCTGCTTGGGGAAACCAGGTTCTGGCACGGAAAAGACTATTGCAACTTTGTCTTTAAAGACTGGGTTCAGCTTGACAAACCTTTTGCTGGTAAGTGCCTTTGCACCCTGGAAGTCATTACATTCCCCCAAACCTTCTCCCACATCTTTTCAGTCTCAAAACATATTTTTTTCCTGCTTCTGAGCCAGAGGTAACGAGGTTATTTTGGTTTGGCTGCTAGAAAGAAGCAGTAAAACTCCCTTTGAAAGGCTCTAGGGCCAATTATACAGTTACGGCCCATGGACTTGGACTGTGGGCAATTGCACGATAATTCATCTGCACAGCCCTTGGTGCTGTGTCCCAGAAGATTTGGTTTGAGAAGGGAGATGCTGTGCTTCTCCATATTCGTGTCCTTTGTGCTTTCCTGTCCCACAGACTTCATTGACAGATACACCACCCCGAGGATGCCCTGGCACGACATCTCCTCCGTGGTGCATGGCAAAGCGGCGCGTGATGTGGCCCGACACTTCATCCAGCGCTGGAACTTCACCAAGGTGGGTGCGGGCATCACTGCTGGGGGAACAGGAATAAATACATCCCCTGCCTTGGTGGTTTTTTATGTTATTCTCCTATCTTGTAACCTCTTCAAGGATTTTTTTTTTTTTTTATTTTTTTCCCCTGGGCAGATTATGAAGCCCAAATACCGGTCCCTGTCCTACCCGTTCCTGTTGCCAAAATCTCAGCAAACTGCTAACGAGTTGAAGTATCAGGTGCCCGAGGCTGTTCATGCCACAGTCCAGGTGGGTGTTGATGTTTTCCTGCTCACGTACTCATAGGAGAGCTTGTTTTGCATCTTTCCAGCAGGAAGTGTTGATGCCTGACAGACCAACCCTCTGCAGAACTTGCAATTATAAGATGAAAAAACTCTTACTTGATTTATCTCACGGCATAGGTGGCAAGATCCTCAATTACAGTAAAATAATGCGACTCTTTCAGTAGAGATGCATTATCATAGAATCATAGAATGGTTAGAGTTGGAAGGGACCTTAAAGACCATTGAGTTCCAACCCCCCTGCCCTGGGCAGGGACACCTCCCGCTAGAGCAGGTTGCTCAATTAATTTATAGCTCCATTTTTGAGGTAGGAGGACAAAGCTGTATGCAGCACTCAAGTTGTGGGAACACCATGACTTTGTATAGCTGTGTAATTTTTTCTGCTGCTCTTCTTCTAATGCCTAAAACTTGGGTTTTTTATGTTTTGGGAAAGCCTGATGGGTTGAAGTTGCCCACTTAATATTAATCTCAGATCTTTAGAGCAGTCTGCCAGGTTCCTGATGCCTCACCCAGTGGTCAGCTGGAGCCCAGCCTTAAGTAGAGTCTCGGGGCTGTTGCTTTCTGCATTGAATTTCATCTTCATTTTATTACGCAGCCACTCAGCCCTGTGGGTCCTCTGCAGTTCTGCACAGTCAGCCCACAGTCTCGTTTGTGACAATCATCCTCACACTCATAATTGCCAAGATACCTATATTTAAAAACCCAGTTAGCTATATCGAGAGCATATATTGAATACTGCTGTTACCCAGCAGAAACATGGACCTGTTGAAGAATGAAACGTCAAAATAGTTATGCTGAAGCAGCAAAACAATTGTGGGTCTCTGCGGATGAAAGATGTATGAAATAAGAGCAATTAGACCAAAAGCAGGAAAAAAATGCATGCCTTTGCTCTTCGTAAGGAGTGGTCCACCCAGATGACGGCAGCGCTTGGGGGAGTTTAGTGTAAGAAGATGCATTTTTCTGGGTTTGTGGGTTGCCAGGGCATTGTCTGCTCCTCCCCGCGTGGTGTGGGGGATCTCATGTCATGGATCTCGGGCGTTTTACATCGGCCTCCAAAACAATGCTCACAGCTTGTTGAGAAATAGTCTCACTTCAGGCATCGTTCATGCTTCCCTGTGGCTGCAAATGCCTTCCCGGTTGTGTCCGTGACACCAGCTTTTTGGGAAACTTTCTTCTCATGGAATTGAGGGGGTTTGTGTCCCCTGAGCCACGCTCCAACCACAAAATAAGCCTCAGCTTCTAAATCATGGGGTTTGCTGTTGCAAAAAGTGAAGTTCTGCTGATCACAGAACTGGAAGCAGTTCCCAAAGGAGAAACTAAGCCGAGCAGAGCCTGGGTCCAACTTCCCTTCAGTCTGTCCTGCAGAGCTGCTGGCTCAGGGCATCGGCCCATGGGAGAGGAGGATGAAGCTCAAATGGTGACTGCTAATGCCACAAACACCAGTGCTGAGTGATGGGGCAACTGGTTAAAAACTCGTCACAGCGGTGCTGGGGCATGGCAAATAGCTGACGGGTTCCAGGAAATGAGGGGCTCTTCTCAGCAATGCCAGAAACAGCAAAAAGAGAGCAGGTTTTTCTTGTAAATTATTCACTTGAAACCACCTTGCTCATCTTTAATTTATGACAAATTGCAGCTTTTAGAGACCTGCCAGGGTTCTCCAGCCCTGTGTATGGCCAGATAAATAGAACTATATGCTGTTAGGCTGAAAACATGTTGCCCAGTTCCCAGTGTGAGGGAAGGCTGTGGGGGAAGACAGTTTGAATCACCCAAGCACGATGGAAGAAGTGAAGGTGACTCCTCTGCCCAGCCTGGTGTACCCTGCTTGGGTGCAGGTCCCTTGGCCCCAGGCTGCTTGCAGCTGGGTGACAATCTTGGGATGATCTCCTCAAGCTCCGAGCCATGGTTTTGCGTGCACACACTGTAATTTTGGTTGTCTCCTCCATAGTGCTCATGCTGGCCTGGTTTCCATCGATCCCAGGATGACACAAGTGCCCTGAGCATCCCTGAAGTCCCCACTGTGGGTCGGGGAGCAGCTTGGGCTCTCCTCCTGATGAAGGTTTCAGATTTGGCTACTGCAGGGGTGGGGAGAGGGTAGGACACCCCTAGCTTGGATCTGAACCCCATCCTGCTCCAGGTTGCCTTTTCCTTGGGCTCCTGGGGTGAGCATCAGGGTGTCCATCGGGGTGTCTCTGCGTGGCTCCTCCATCCCTGCAGCCATCGGAATATCAGCCTGTGGCCTCTCCAGTACATTAGTTTCAGACCAGAGGGCTGCAGGTGCTCACGTCATCTTTCAGGGGTACAGTCCCGTGCAGAAAGAAGCAGATACCCTAAAATCTTTCACCAACCTTTTTGTCCAGAATAACTAGAGCGATACTGTTCTTCTTCTTCTTGGTAGTGGATCCTGTGCTGGCCACCAGCCAAACCCCTGTTAGCCCCATTTTAGTGCTTTGTAGGGGCTTTACAGGCAGAAATGATGGCCCCGAGGTAAAATCCAGCATCCAGTGGCCTGTCCCTGGCTGTGGGGTGATTGAAGAAAAGCCTGGCTGCCGGTTTTCTTGTTTCTGAGCTGGTTTGCAAATCTGTCTTCAATTTGTGGGCGGATCAGAGGAAGGGCCAAACACAAAGGTTCTGTGGGGATGGCAGCATTGCCGCAAGCCCGAGCCCCTGTCCTGTCAGCAGCAGCTTCTGACCTCCTCGTACCATCTGGTTTTGCTCTCCTTTCTCAGAGGAGAGGAGCAGGAGGGCGTTCTCGGGTGGGTGGGGATGGCACCGACAGGGGCTTTCCCCTGGGCAGGGAGGGTGATGGCAGCCCACGTGGGAGCCTGTGTGGAGGTACGGGCTGGGAGGAAAGGAGCCTCTCAGCTCAGACATGGTCTCTCGGCCTCTTTGGTTTGAGGTTTCGGGGCTCTGCTCGCAATAACGACGCGATTGCACGTTGATTTTGCAAGAGTCAAACAGCCATCTGCCAAGGGCAGCGCCGGGTTTTTTTTTTTCCATCTCTCTGTTTCCCTTCCAGACTTTTCAGTTATCAGCCAAAGCCAGCGCTGCAAAAGACGTGACGTGGTGAGGCAATATCCAGCTCCTGATGTAAATACAATGAAAATTTAATGCTCTGGCAATAGCTAATGCCTTTGTCTCTTTGAAGTCTGCGTGAGAGCTTGCATTGTTCAGGATTTATGCACTAGCCCACAGCAAACATCAAATTTATTGCTATTGTATTGGTTTAAGAAGTTAAAGAGATGACAATGTGTGACAAGAGCTGCTGTTGAGAGACTGGAGGGAGAGGAGGGAAGGAGGATGGAGACACCAGCTCTGGTTGGTAGGGGCTCACGTGGCCTTTTTTCCCTGGTAGAAGTGGTTGGGTTTAAACCAGCTCGCTTTAAATGCTCCGACAGGAATGGTGAGGTGTCCAGGAGTGTGAGATGAAGCACCAGTGATGAGGGAAGGCCTCTGTAGGAAACTAATAGAGGTGTTATTTGTCTTTGAGTGCTGCAGCCACAGCATGGTTCCCTTGGGGTGTGTATTGCACCCCCACAGTGCTGCTGTCAGCAGTGGCAGAGCCACCAACCTCGGTGGCCTTGTCCTGCCACCTCCTCCTCTGTGGCTGTGGAGTTGCACCATGGTCAGTGCTGGCCACTGAAGTGATCCGGGTTGAAAATACCTTTATTTAGAAGAGGTCCAAGCTGGAACACCTTGCACCCATTCTGCTGCCCCAGCCAGCATCTTCTGGCACTTCTTCCCTCCACATGTAGATTTGAGGTTGTACCTGACGTAAGCTTTTTGGGTGATGCTGAGCCAACCTCTTAGGGTGAACAGTGACAGGGTGAGGGCAGAAGGGTGGTGGTCCTGAACCAGTGGGCAACCTGGTGTGGGGAGGGAGCTGGGGTGCCAGCTTGTGGAGGGGTAACGAGGAAGGCAGGGAAGAGGAGGAGGATGATGCCGTGGGGAAGAGGAGGAGGATGATGTCATAGGGCTGGATAGGGATGGTCCTGAGTGATGGGTCTGTTGCGTCAGGTGGGATCCCCAATTTGGAATAAACTTGTCTCCCAGCAGTAAAGTTGTCTTTCAAAATTAGGGGCTTTGGCAGTATCAAGCTCCTAATTCAGAGAAGGACACTTATTCCTTGTCCCCAGGAGTTTCAGCTGTTGCTGCTGTAAATGAGGGTGTGGAGGTTACTTTGCTCAGTGCAGGGCTCAGCAGCTTATCTGGAAAAGAGAAGTGGCTCTTTGGAGCATGGACAAAGTTAACTAGCAAAAAAAAAAAAGAAAAAAAAAAAGAAAAAAAAAAAAAACAGGACAGAAGGGACAGCGTGGTTGCTCATTGCTGGATGTGCCAGTGAGGGCGGAAAGGCTGTGAGCTCCTGTCCAGGCTGCAGCCTGAGCTGTGTTTAGGAAGAATTGGCCTGCTTTCTACCTGGAAAAGCTGTTTTTTCTGGCCTTATTAATGCAAACGGTGAGATTTTGTTCAGGAGCTCTGTCTGCCGTGGCGCTCGGTGGGGTGTCAGCAGTGCCCAGCCTGGGGTGCGTTTAAACCCCAGGGGCAGCATCACCTTGTGGAGGTTTATGCAGAGGACATCTGTTTGGGATCATTCAGGATCATTCAGCATTCAGGCTGGCTCCCTCACTCAAGCATCCATGACCTCAACATTCATTTTGAGGGGGGCTGCAGAGTGCTCCCCCCTGTTGGCCAAGTGAGTGGCCGCATAGGAGAGTTGCAGGATCTGTTTGTCAGTGACTTGTGGGAGAAAGCTCCTTCTGTCCAGAGGAAGGAGTTAGCTCAGGAGTCGTGTGCCACTGACCAGCAATGACCCTCAGTGCCAGCTCTGGAGATGCTCTAGAGACCAGAGAACTGGTTTGGTTCCAGTCGGTGATTGCAGCACCTGGACCAAAGGGCCAAATCCTTATCTGCTGTTATAATACGGGTAATTAATTAGCCACTGAAAGCCCTCAGCTGTGCCACGGCCAGCAGCTTGCTTTGATGGTGGTGACATAGTGACAGCAGAGCTCAGAGTACCACGGATGACAGGGAGAGTAACATGGAGCAAAGCAGAAGCTGGACATGGAGAATTAAAAGGATTCCATGGGAGGGATTTCAGAGAAAAATGTGGTTGAGCCCTGGAAGAGATCAGGATTCTGCACTTACTGACATATACATTTCACAGATCCTCAGCATTTGGATCTTGTCCTGTGTGTGACTGGTCCTGAGTGCTGTATTGAGATATTTTAAGGCTACCATTTCAATGTTTTTGTCTTGACAATGTTTAAAGACAGAGGTTAATCATGAGGAATTATTTCCCCTGAGCACGTACCCTGCCCACGCTTAATTAAAAACTACATTTCCATCTAGGAGAACGTCACTCTGGGCACAGCGTGGTTGCTTATTGACTCAAAGTGGGAGATGCCATAGCATCTCTGGCCATCGGGGATGGAAACCTGTCTGCTGTGAGGCTCTCTCAGCCTGGCCTGGGGCACGAACAAAGGTTGTTTCTCAGGTCGCTTTGGCTCCCTTGCACAAGAACTGCAGGAGGCAGGGGGAGAACGTGCCCCGGGGGTCACGCAGTATCTGCTTCAAATGTGGATTTCCAGTAAAAATTAATAAATACGTGCGGGCGGCCGAACCGCTATGAATTTTAGAAGTCATAGCGTCAAAAATCGGGTGGCTTGTGTGAGGATTTGGCAGAAGAATCAATGACCTCGAGTGCTCAGGACAAAGACACGGCCCGCGTTATCGGCCTGACTGCATATAATTATGGACTGCCTGTTTGTGGGAAAAACACATCGCCCCAGCTGGAGACCAGCTTTAGAAAGTGCTGGAGAGGAGATCACTGATTTGGATGTGTGCCCCTAAAGCCTGGAAACTGAGGTTGTTTTCAAAGCATTTTATCATAAGACCTTAAGCAAGAACGAGACTTCTGTGCTGCTCCTCTTGCAGCTGGAGCTGCTCAGGTGGGAGGGGGCGGCAATGGGACAGGGCACTTAGGTTTTTAATCAAAGCATTACTAAGCATTAATGCTATTTTTGGCATCCTTTCTCCTTATTACAAATGCAATACAAATGATAAGTGCTGCACGTGTTACCTTATTTAGTGAAATCTTGGCAGGCCAGCGGTGCTGGGGAAGAGCATCACCTCTGAAGTAATTCTGTTGGGATGCTGTGCCGTCCGGGGAGAGGTGGGAGAGAGCTGAAGGTGTTGATCTCTTGCCTTCCAGGTGATCCGTTCTGCTGCTGACTGGTCGGCTGGCATTAAATACCACGAGGAGTCCATCCACAACGCCTACGTCAGCGTGATCGAGAACAGCAAGCACTACATCTACATCGAAGTGAGTGGCAGTGAGGGAAAGCAGGAGGGTCGCGATGCTCTGGGCACGGCTCGCGGCCATCGGGAGGGTCATTCTGCTTCTTGAGGTCTGGTCTTAGTTTTTTGGTGAATTTAGACACAGATGGATATTAACACAGCGCCTGCTCTGAATTTTTGGGGCTGTTTCCGTTGGCTTCGGTGGTCTTTGGACCAGGCTGATGGGTATGTATCCTGATAGCCTTATGACCACAAGGTGGGGAAAAAGGTAGACCTCTCCTTTATATAAGCCTCTTTGCAAAATTGCCTTCAACTTTCACGGCCCATGCAATAGTTTTCCTGTCCCCTCCATGGCTTTAGTGTCCCCTGCCTATGCCTGAGCCTCCCACTCCCAGGGCTGGGCTGGTGTCCGTACGGCCTCGAGGTGCAGGAGTCTCCTGTGTCGGAGGGACTCCCAGTGCTGGCTGAAGAGAGATGCTTGTTCTCCCCTTTTTTCTTTCTTTTTAACCTCTTGGTAGGATGTTCTTCACGAGAACTTTCTAAAGGAGTGTGATTAATAAGGACTAATTCATTCCCTAAGCAAGCACAGACACACACTTAATAATAATTTTAAAAAAGGCATCAACTCAAATGGCACAGAAGCCCAGCTATCTTCGGTTGCACTTGGTCTGAAATAAAGCATGCAAATGGTTTTTTGTTCCTTGCTGGCAGTGTCTAACAGGAGCTTCACTTGCTTTTCCGGCAGAACCAGTTTTTTATTAGCTGTGCTGATGACAAAGTTGTCTGGAACAAGGTCGGTGATGCGATTGCTCAGAGGATTCTGAAAGCTCACAGGTAACTTATCCTTTACAAAGCAATGAAAGTCTTCTGGTGGCATTTATGTGGTGTGATGTGGCATAAAATAATATCTTAATGGACACAACTCTACAACAGCTTTTCCAAGGCAGAACTGATGCGGTCAAACGTCTGCTTGCTTTTGCAGCAGGGAGGTTCCTTGGTGGTTTCTTTGCAGCCAGAAAGTGGTTTTCTGGACTTACCCTGATGCAAATGTATTTTTAACTGTGGGGCTTGTTTAAAAGCAAGCCCTTTATACTCCAGTTCAGTGACATCTTTGCGCCATAACCAACTGCGTGGTAAGGCAGGTAATGGGCGAGGAGGTTGAATTGGGATTTGTGGCTTATTTAAATTATCTGTAGAGAGGATTGGCTTCAAATAGGGAAAGCTAACACATTTCAAGTGTCTGACTGCAGGGTTCAGCTATTGTTTGAACAACAATATTGTTTGCTGGTAAGTGCTGGAGGGTGTTTATGACCTCCAGCCATTGCAAGGGGAACCATTGTTGGTTCCGGGATGGATCAAACCCAGCTGTATTTTAGACACTCCTTTTACTTGAGCGTGCCTAGCCCTTTGTTAACATTAATATCACAGGTAGTGGCTTGTCTTCACTTTTGATCCTGGACAGCCTTGCTTAAAGTTGCTTTCCTGGAGTCTGTCTTTAAGAGGTATATATATATGTGTGTGTGTGTCATAGTCTAAAACTGTATCCTGGTCTTGCTGAGCTGATACACAGAAAGCTTTCTAAACTTCTTCCTTCCATCTCTTGTGTGCTTTTTTGCCATGCAGGTTTCTTGCAAGAAAACTTTCTAAGCTCCTTCCTCCCATCTCCTGTGCTCTTTTTCACCATGCATGTAGAATTTTCTTGCAATGACTATTTTTTTTCCATATTGTAGTTGCCTGCAGCTACGCAGGGGCTGCTGTCCCAGAGCTGCTCTCCCTGGAGTCACAGAAATTTCTCTCTCTTTGGCACTTAAGCTTGGAAGTTCCCACTTGAGTGAAGCCCAGGCAGACAGATGGGGGTATGGGTAGGATCTGCAAGGCCACAGGAGCTGCCATGAGCCAGGCTTTATTCAGAGGCACTGTGGAAAGGGGAGCACTGTTCAGATCTGGAGAGCATGGGTGTTATCTGCCATGCCCTTAACAACAGGGCAGGGTAACAGGGTGGAGCTGCTTGTAATCTGTGAGCTGCAATGCAAAGCCTGAATAATTGACATGAGCTAAGGCTGGGGTGGATGATATTTTCACCCGGGGTTACGGAGGGGTGGTGCCAGCACTGTGGAAGAGGAGGAGGAGGGAAGCACAGGAAAAAGCAGCGTGATACAACTTGAGTCCTGCAGTACAACCACACGTGGTGGGACAGTCTGTCTGCCTGAACAGAACAACCCGCAGCGGGGGTAAGGTGCAGGCCAAGCAGCTGGGAATGCTGTTGCTGGTGTTTCCAGCTGATGGGCAGCCAGACCAGCATCTCTCTGGAGGTCCGTGTCCCCTTGAAAAGCCACTCTGGATTTCCTGCCATTTGCCATTGGGCATTTGGCATTGGCCCTTTGCATCAGTTGCCTGCTTCTAACAATGCTGCTGAGGCAGCAGCAAATTCTGCAGGGAATAAGTAATCTGCTAAGATTTTTTTTCCTCCTATATAAAGTTTATATAAAGGGTGTCATTCTGTCCAGAGGTCAAAAAGTCTAGTACAAAGGGGAGTCACACAAATTCTTAAGTGACCCATTTTCAGATGCGATGCTCGATTCACTTCTGTATTATCCCAGTTTTATGCCAATATTATGCCAGTTTAACGCTGGTGATTCCTAACTGAATATAAGATTCAAAGTCTGCACCTTCCAGAGTGCTCAGCATTGCCCAAAATTAAAAGTATATGGTTTGTATCTAGTGCTCGTGTTCCAAACTGACCTGGGAAAACAGCGGAGGTGACACAAGGATGGTTTAGTTGTAGATTAAGTTCTTTACTTAAGCTTGTACAATTCTCACTTTTCTCAACTAAATATTTTCTACTAATGTAATTAATGACATTCTTTACTTGGTTTCCTCTTTTTTTTTTTTCTCATGGGTGGCTCTTTAACGAGTTTAATAAACACTGGGCTTAGACAAACAAGCTGCTTTTTGAGGAGTGCTTTTGTTGGTAGATCCTTTTCATGATACAAAGAGGCTTCGTTTCAAAGTCTCTTGTTGCGTATGGGTGAGACCTCATGAGCTGTGTCTGAGCTCTTCTCTCAGACTAAAGCTAGTTTACAGTGCATAGCACGGCTTTAAGGAAGCACTGGTTGAAATTAAAGGAATACAGGTCCTCACCGTCTCCCTCCCAGCTCGGGTGAAACCCCAGTTCTTCATTATGGCCGTGCCCTTAAATCCAAAAGCTCAACTTGCTCGAGAAAGGAATACTTTTAACAAAAACTGGCTCATCTTCAGGCTGCTCCTGAAATGCCTTTGTCCTGATTAAACTGCGTTTGCCATCTAGTGGCAGCAGCCTTCAATGAAGCATCCTCCTCCTCCGGGGTGCAGGGCGGGGGATTGCCAGTACCCGGGGGTGCCTGGAAAGCCCTGGCAGAGCAGATGCATCTGGCTCTTGTCAGCAAAGAAAACCCAAAGGTGGGTTTTCTTTGAGAAAAGCCCCAGGTAGGGCCACAATAGTAGCTTTTGTTCTGGATCAGATCGCGGTTTGGGTCTGGTTTAGTTTGGGGGAACTCTGGAACTGAGTTTTTGTGCGTTGTGATGTGTCGGTGAAATGCTGGCTTGTGGCTTTTTCCACCTTTTGTGATGTTTGTGACTTCTAAAAACCTGGATGTAGTGGGAACGTCAGGTTAGATTTTGATTTGTCTGCTTGTGATAGCTCTGTAATCTTCGCTGTGGTATGCACCAGTCTGCACCAGTGTCGGTGTCACTGGGCTATCGCGATGCTCAAAAGAGCTTTTACAGTGGCAGACACAATCTGCAAAATAATTAACCCATCCTTGCACTTCAGTGAAAAAAAAGTCTTTCTTTTTCTTTAGCTTCTCTTGTTGTCTGTGAGAGCAGGTAATTCCTTCTCCCCCTGGAGGTCTGAGCCCTCGCTGAGGTACTGATGAAAGGGGGATGAAGAGCTGAAAAAGGAAATATGCTTCACACTTTGCTCCCTTAAAAGTTGTGGAGCAGCTTTGGATGGAAACCAAGTTGGTCAGCACAGGGAAAGCGAAGCCCCAAGGACCTCACCTTGTACGAAGCTGTAACGTTTGCAGGCTAATATTCCCCCAAACTGTCATTTTTCAGGGAAAACAAGCGTTTCCGAGTATATGTGGTGATCCCGCTGCTGCCTGGGTTTGAAGGAGACATATCCACCGGTGGGGGGAACGCGCTGCAGGCCATAATGCACTTCAACTACAGGTATTTTGGGGGGACACAGCAGGTCTCATGGGAAGGACTGAGGCACAGCGGTGCTGGGTAGCCCTGCACTGGGAATGGGGTGCAGAGGAAGGCAAAATGGCCCAAGGCAAGGTGGTTTTACTGGAAAACTGCTGTGTTATGGAAATATGGCCAGGGCACAGTCAGTCTGTGGAGACTCCAGAGTGAAAATTCCCTTGTCTGCAAGGGTTCTACTACACCTTCAGAAGGACAAGCCAGGCAGGAGCACAAGGAAAAGAAAACTGGTGCCCGGTGACAGGACAAGAGATATCGGGCACAAACTTGAACATAGGAAGTTCCATCTAAACACAAGGAGGAACTTCTTTACTTTGAGGGTGGCAGAGCCCTGGCAGAGAGGTGGTGGAGTCTCCATCTCTGGAGACATTCCAAACCCACCCACAGGTTCCCGTGCAACCTGCTCTGGGTGGACCTGCTCTGGCAGGGGGGTTGGACTAGATGATCTCCAGAGGTCCCTTCCAACCCCATATCATTCTGTGAAAGCAGCGTGTCTCCCAAACCTGGCCCTTCTGCCAGAGCAACCATAGGTCTTCTGAAATTGCCCATGGATTGGCTGGTTGGTTGTTTTTTTCAAATGAGGTGCTGGTGGTAGGTTTTCTAGCCCAGCCGTAATCACGCAGACTCCCTGGCCTGCTGTTCTGCATGTGTTGGCTTTCCTTCGTGATGGCACTTCACATCCAGACCCTTGGCACAGAGGGTAGCAGCCCTGTTCGCAGCACATTTGCCATCATTACAGTGGGCTCTAGAAGGCAAAAGTGCTCTTGGGCTCCTGCATGGATTGGTACAAGCTCCTTTAGGAAGTGAGCAGTCCTTGCTATATCAACAGTCGTTTGGGAAAAAATGTGTGCTCTGGAAGCACCGTGTTTCTTCTGCTTCCATGGGGTATTTGAAGAGGCATCTGTGTTTGTGATTTACCTCGCCCGGTTCTGCTTCAGCATATGCTGTTGCCTGGAGTGGCGGTGGTGCTGACAGCTGCCTACCTTCTTTCCAGGACCATGTGCCGAGGAGAAAACTCAATCCTGGGCCAGCTGAAGGCAGAAGGTAAGAGCTTTATTCCCCTCCTCTATGTTGCTTCGCCTTGGGTTGCTGCTGTTAGATGGATATATAATGCATAAATTGGATTTTTCAGTTTATTAACGTGGGCTCGCTGTGGGTGAGGGGTTCAGGCATGTGCTATGGGTTGGTGGGGCTGGTGAGGAACCTTCTCCTCCTCATCCCATGGTGAGGTCTGTTGGGTCACCGAGCCGTGGCTGGGTGTCAGAGCTTGCGCTTGGATGCAGCCCCGATCCGGAGGAGGAGAGGACCCCGGGGAGGAACACGATGCGGTTGCAGCTGCTGAGGATCGTGTTATTTGGAAAAAGTTCAGAGCAGGGTCACAATCCTGGGAGCGATGAGCCCTCTGCCTCCCCCGTGAATCCCACCCTGGGCTTGTTTCTGGCACTCCTCGAACGTGGAGAGGAAGAACCTGCCTCAGCAGGAGGCTGTTTCTGAGTTGCTTCCTCGCCACGAGGATGCCGGGCTTGAATTTGCTCTGCCGGCAATCGGAGCACCATGAAAACCCACACATCACAAATAGGGGGGTGTACATAATGCCTGATTCGTTCTAGGTCTGTGTGTGTAAATCTGAGCTGCAGATTGATGTACATGAGGACATATTTTCCATACTGTGCAAGGACAAAGCACCTGCTTCCAGCCTCCTTTCTTGCAGGAGCCGCAGAAGAACAGTTGCGCACAGTCCAGATATTTTAAGATGTTTGGATCAATTGTGAGCACTTGGGATGCTGCGCAAGGGGGATCGGGGTCATTTCTCACCAAAGTGAGAAAGGCAGTGGATCAGAGCAGCACAGAGAGCCCACAGCCAGCTTTAAAAGTCTATTTCTAAAGAAACTTATTTCTATTATCTGTTTAAGTAAAAAGTGAGCTGTTATTCGTATGGGTCTTTATATAAAGAGGCTCTTTTCTCTTTCTTCTCTCTTCCACCTCCCCTCGTCCCACCGTATTTGTTCTCTTTTAATTTTCAGTTGGAGATAAGTGGATAAACTACATATCGTTCTGTGGACTCCGAACACATGCAGAGCTGGAAGGAAAACTAGTCACAGAGCTCATCTATGTTCACAGCAAACTGCTTATTGCTGATGACAACACAGTTATAATTGGTGAGCCAGGGCAGGGGCTTGCGGGAGGGGTTTGGACAACTCGATTATACCTGGATTAATCCCATGGCTTCCCTGCCCTCTACTCAGAGCAGGCTGCTGTGCTGTTTGCTTTTCTATGTTGTGATTTATTTTTTTCCTCGTGAAATGTTTCGCTGTTAAAAAAAAACAAAAAACAAAACACAAGCCAACAACAAACTCATAAATTCATCAGGAGGGTAGGTAGGAGGGAGGGAAGGCATATGGGGGGCTGTCATTTAATTTGTTTTTCTAAAACAATTTTAAATCTCTGTGTAACAGTGAAGAGAATCCCAGTGCAGGGAATATTGTCCATCTGTCTTGTATCAAACTCTGCTCTAGCAGGAAGACTTGTGAGACTTGTCATCTGTTCCTTAAAGAACAGAATGTGCCGTAAAATTTGGAAGGTTTGGACAACATGTGTCATTTATCAGCTCCGTTTCCTAAGAATGGGGAAATATGTTATAACAAGTAATAGATTTCATTTCATCTGTTTCTTTTACCATATTTATTATGAGACCACAAAGCAAAGGCAAGACCTCAGGCTCAGAGTCCTGTATCGCAGCAGAAAAGCAGAGTTTTTTGCCTGTTTCTTTAAAGAAACCCTTTTTGATCTGTTGTATCAGCAACGAAAACTTTGCCAAAGAGTAACTTAATGCCAGATTTTGCAAGACTCAAGATACTCCCCTCCTCCAAAGCAGCAGTTGAGCCTGTAGTCTCAGATAACCCGTGGCTAGTTCTGCTCCTCTGTTACCCTCTCAGGGGTCAGATCCCATCTCCAGTATGCAGAGAAGCCCAGAGGTGCTTTTAATATTAGAGCAGGAACAGCGTTGTTGCAACTGTGATGGTCTGGGGGCCTGAGACAGCTCTTCAGTTCTGTTTTCCATACCTCTAAGACTGAGGATGGATTTTTGTACAGCAAGTGCATCTGTGCTGGCTGGTGAGGTGGTGGGGAGCCTTTTCCACCCGAGAAAGAGGCGGTGCGTGGAAATAAAATGCTAACGGAGCTCTTGGGCTCTGTGTTTTCATGAGGAATCTCTCCGGTCAGGGAAGCTATAGACGGTCCCCCATGGAGAAGAGGGATGCAGAGGGTGGTGGGTGGTGTTGGAGGGCGTGCAGGAGCATCCCACGGTGGTGCATTGCCGGTCCTTCCCTTTCCCCCTCGCCAGGCTCTGCCAACATCAACGACCGCAGCATGCTGGGCAAGCGGGACAGCGAGATGGCCATCATTGTGCAGGACACCGAGACCGTCCCCTCCGTGATGGACGGGGAGGATTACAGCGCTGGCAAGTTTGCCCAGTCCCTCCGGCTGCGGTGCTTCAGGTAGGGGATGCAGGCAGGGCTTGCTCAGGTTTAGCAGCATTTAGCATCTTCGTTTAGCATCGTTTAACCCAGAGTTTTGCTGC
The DNA here is from genome assembly GCA_033628505.1 of Tringa tobata. Classification (NCBI taxonomy): domain Eukaryota; kingdom Metazoa; phylum Chordata; class Aves; order Charadriiformes; family Scolopacidae; genus Tringa; species Tringa tobata. The sequence continues at coordinate 766,735 of JAHREE010000371.1, forward strand.
TGTTTCACTGGCATTAGCCTTTCTCACGCTGCTCCTGTCCTCAGCTCGGCAGCTTGACTTACAAATCATTTTGCAACAGGATTTTGCTAGGAAAGCTCATAAACAAGACAGTGATATTTTGCCTCCAGATCCTGTTTTCACACTCTCTCAATTTTGGGTGATGGTGTCTCTTTCTAATGGAAGTTTCCTCCCTCAGAGCAGCCATCTGGCCATTTTTTCATTAAGACCTTTTTCTTTTTCCTTGTTTTTTGTATTTGTTTTTTTTTTCTCCACCCTGTTTCCCATCTGGACAGTTATTGCGCAGAAAAAAACAAAAAAGATAAAATAGGGCTGATGGACTATTGCAGGAGGGCACTGGGAGCACACAAGGTTTGGCAAGTCCCAAGGAAACTTTTCCTCTCCTGGCATTTCTTAGGAGGGGGAGTGCCCCGTGACCATCAATCCCTTTGTCTTCTCAGGGTTGTCCTTGGCGGCTCCGATCTCAATCCGGAACACCAGGATCCCGTCTGTGACAAATTCTTCAAGGAGGTGTGGATTTCTACGGCGGCTCGCAATGCCACCATCTTCGACAAGGTGAGGAATGCAGCGTCTTTCCCTTCCCTCTTTCACGTGTGGCAGCAGCAGATGCCAACTGGAGAAGCAGCACAGGGAAGGCAAGGGCAGCAGGTCCAGCTCCTGGAGGTTGGACCTTCAGAGATGCTTTGAAGGAACGAGTAGTGTCAGTTGCAAGAACTGTGAACAAGAAACTGGAGTTTGTGCACCCTCAAAGCGTGACAGCAACCCAGGAATTGTAGAATGGTTTGAGTTAGAAGGGACCTTAAAGACCATCCAGTTCCACTCCCCTGCCCTGGGCAGGGACACCTCCCACCAGACCAGGTTGCTCAAAGCCCCATCCAGCCTGGCCTTGAACCCCTCCAGGGATGGGGCAGCCACAGCTTCTCTGGGCAACCTGTTCCAGGGTCTCACCACCCTCACAGGAAAGAATTTCTAATACCTGATCTAAATCTCTCCTCATTCAGTTTAAAACCATTACCCCTTGTCCTATCGCTACAGTTCTGATTTCTCCTTTTATTTATATCAGCTGTAGCTCCCGTGAATGGCCGTTGAGTACTTACTGCTTCTGGTTGGCCCATAGCGTAACTGGAGTAGAAGCAAATTTTACTTCTGGTTTCTAATGAGCTTTTGCAGTGATCAGAAAAAGCCCTGGAGCTTCCCCTCTGCCCTCTCTACCCATATCACAGATAGGCACGTACCTCTTCCCTCCCGGTTCTCCAGGCTGTTAATTAAGTCGCTCCCATCCCGGGGAATTTGCATTAGATGTTTTGGTCTTTCTCGGGAGCTGTGCATTGCAGTATTTCCTCCACCCTGACATGCCATTTCTCCTTTCTGTTTTGCTCAGGTTTTTCGATGCCTTCCCAGTGACCAGGTGAATAATTTAACCCAGCTGCGCGATTTCATCAACAAGCCCAAACTGGCGAACGATGATCCCGCGAAAGCAGCGGAAGAATTGAAAAAGATTCGTGGGTTTTTAGTACAGTTCCCCTTTCGTTTTCTGGAGGAAGAGTACTTGCTTCCCTCCGTCGGAACAAAGGAGTCCATGGTACCCATGGAGGTTTGGACTTAAGAAGAGGCAGACTGCTGTACGTTTTAAAGTCTGGTTCTCTAGAGACAAGTTGGTGAGCGATATGGGATTTTGGAAAGCTTTTTATTGCTAAGGGAAGCAAAAAAAAAAAAAAGGTTTTCACCAAGCTAACGTGCCTTTCTTAAGGATTTTGGTGGAAGAACCTGAAGCAAATCAACACTAGCAAAGGAAAGGAGCAGAAAGACTTGGAAATTACGGCAAATGAGAAGTTTATCCTCTGAGGAGTTACTTCTTTAAGACCTGTTCTGAGCACATAAAGGATGCAGGCCACTTCCTAGGATAGGGAACGCCAGTCGATGTTACTGCTGTGCACTGTGGTTGTGTATGTACCATGATCATGCTATGGCTGCACAGACACCCTGGGCTGCGTGTGCTTCGAAGGCTCTCGGGTGGCTCTCCAGAGTCCCCTCATCACCCCTTCGTAGGCCGTCAGAGCACATCATGTACCTCTGGAGCTGTGGGGAAAGGGCTGCTCGGTGCTGCCTCGGGCTGTCCTACCATCACAGCTTCCCAAGTGAAGGTGTTTCGCTTCTCACATGCAAAGCAAACCAACAATCTTGTATCAGAATCGGCGTTTTTCAGTCTCTTCTCCCCTCTGGGGGAAATAAACCCCTTGTTTCTACCACAGCTGGAGCAATCAGCGGTCCTCACACCCAGGGGGGTGTCACACCCTTTGCCTGCCTCTTGGCAAAGGGCAGCCTGGATGGAGCCGGAGCTGCTGGAAACCACTGGGGCTTGCTGGCCTTTGCCAACACGCGGAACGTCAGTTTGTTCCAGCTGTGTGTGAAGGCTTTTCTCCAGGAGAGGACCAAGGTTTAAACTCGAGCCTTCACTCTCCGGAGCTGAAGGAAAGCAAAGCTCTGCACGTGATGGGACAGAAACTCCAAAGCCAGCATTGGGCTGAGCTTAGCCCTGTGCCCTGGGTCCTCCATTTGTGCATTTCTATTCCAGTACACAGGTAGAACTTTCTCTCCATCTCTTTCCTCCCTATTGAAAGAAGGGAAAGGCCATTGAGCTAGAGCAGAAGCCGTGCCTAAGCTGAGCTGACACTTCTCTCTGTAGATGGGGTGAATGCAAGGGGGAAGGGGAGCAGTTAGCAAAGCCTTGTCTCTGGTCTGCTTTGTTATTAGACCAGCCATGATCTTGAGCTCAGTCATGCAGGACATGTTTTCCCCAGCACAGGTGAAGCTCAGCGTGCCCGGTCCCACTTTCCATTTCTGTAAGGCAATTTCCAAAGCTATCGTGCATCTCACTCTGCAGCAAAGCAGCAGTTTGATTTGGCATCCCTGGGCAAAACACTACTGCTCCTGGGTCTGGACCTCGCGTGGTGGGTGCCATCCTAGGTCTTTACACCATCCTCCATCCTGCTGTGTCTCCCAATTCCACGTCCAGCTCCAGTCCCAGGAGAGGTTACCCCTGGCGGGTGGCAGTGCCATGTCAAACAATGAGAGATCAGACTTGGAAACACCTAACCAGAGTCAGGTCAGGAGAAATAGGAAGCTGAGCTCCTCTGCTGCCACCGTGTCTTGTGGGATGACTTTGCTAGCTGGGCTCAACCCTGTGCCCGTCTCTCCTTGGTAAAAAGACCAGGTGAACTAGTGTTTGTTTTAGTGCACAAATAAGTTTCTTTTTTTTTTTTTACTTTTTTGTCTCTTCCAACAGTCTCACCTCTTTTTCATAGAGTCATAAAATGGTTTGGGTTGGAAGGGACCTTAAAGATCATCCAGTCCTAGGCAGGGACACCTCCCACCACACCAGGTTGCTCAAAGCCCCATCCAGCCTGGCCTTGAACCCCTCCAGGGATGGGGCAGCCACAGCTTCTCTGGGCAACCTGTTCCAGGGTCTCACCACCCTCACAGGAAAGAATTTCTAATACCTGATCTAAATCTCTCCTCATTCAGTTTAAAACCATTACCCCTTGTCCTATCGCTACAGTTCTGATTTCTCCTTTTATTTATATCAGCTGTAGCTCCCGTGAATGGCCGTTGAGTACTTACTGCTTCTGGTTGGCCCATAGCGTAACTGGAGTAGAAGCAAATTTTACTTCTGGTTTCTAATGAGCTTTTGCAGTGATCAGAAAAAGCCCTGGAGCTTCCCCTCTGCCCTCTCTACCCATATCACAGATAGGCACGTACCTCTTCCCTCCCGGTTCTCCAGGCTGTTAATTAAGTCGCTCCCATCCCGGGGAATTTGCATTAGATGTTTTGGTCTTTCTCGGGAGCTCTGCATTGCAGTATTTCCTCCACACTGACATGCTGCTTCTCCTTTCTGTTTTGCTCAGGTTTTTCGATGCCTTCCCAGCGACCAGGTGAATAATTTAACCCAGCTGCGCGATTTCATCAACAAGCCCAAACTGGCGAACGATGATCCCGCGAAAGCAGCGGAAGAATTGAAAAAGATTCGTGGGTTTTTAGTACAGTTCCCCTTTCGTTTTCTGGAGGAAGAGTACTTGCTTCCCTCCGTCGGAACAAAGGAGTCCATGGTACCCATGGAGGTTTGGACTTAAGAAGAGGCAGACTGCTGTACGTTTTAAAGTCTGGTTCTCTAGAGACAAGTTGGTGAGCGATATGGGATTTTGGAAAGCTTTTTATTGCTAAGGGAAGCAAAAAAAAAAAAAAGGTTTTCACCAAGCTAACGTGCCTTTCTTAAGGATTTTGGTGGAAGAACCTGAAGCAAATCAACACTAGCAAAGGAAAGGAGCAGAAAGACTTGGAAATTACGGCAAATGAGAAGTTTATCCTCTGAGGAGTTACTTCTTTAAGACCTGTTCTGAGCACATAAAGGATGCAGGCCACTTCCTAGGATAGGGAACGCCAGTCGATGTTACTGCTGTGCACTGTGGTTGTGTATGTACCATGATCATGCTATGGCTGCACAGACACCCTGGGCTGCGTGTGCTTCGAAGGCTCTCAGGTGGCTCTCCAGAGTCCCCTCATCACCCCTTCGTACGCCGTCAGAGCACATCATGTACCTCCGGAGCTGTGGGGAAAAGGCCTGCTCGGTGCTGCCTTGGGCTATCCTACCATCACAGCTTCCCAAGTGAAGGTGTTTCACTTCTCACATGCAAAGCAAACCAACAATCTTGTATCAGAATCGGCGTTTTTCAGTCTCTTCTCCCCTCTGGGGGAAATAAACCCCTTGTTTCTACCACAGCTGGAGCAATCAGCGGTCCTCACACCCAGGGGGGTGTCACACCCTTTGCCTGCCTCTTGGCAAAGGGCAGCCTGGATGGAGCCGGAGCTGCTGGAAACCACTGGGGCTTGCTGGCCTTTGCCAACACGCGGAACGTCAGTTCGTTCCAGCTGTGTGTGAAGGCTTTTCTCCAGGAGAGGACCAAGGTTTAAACTCGAGCCTTCGCTCTCCGGAGCTGAAGGAAAGCAAAGCTCTGCACGTGATGGGACAGAAACTCCAAAGCCAGCATTGGGCTGAGCTTAGCCCTGTGCTCTGGGTCCTCCATTCATGCATTTCTATTCCAGTACACAGGTAGAACTTTCTCTCCATCTCTTTCCTCCCTATTTAAAGAAGGGAAAGGCCGTTGAGCTAGAGCAGAAGCCATGCCTAAGCTGAGCTGACACTTCTCTCTCTAGATGGGGTGAATGCAAGGGGGAAGGGGAGCAGTTAGCAAAGCCTTGTCTCTGGTCTGCTTTGTTATTAGACCAGCCATGATCTTGAGCTCAGTCATGCAGGACATGTTTTCCCCAGCACAGGTGAAGCTCAGCGTGCCCGGTCCTGCTTTCCATTTCTGTAAGGCAATTTCCAAAGCTATCGTGCATCTCACTCTGCAGCAAAGCAGCAGTTTGATTTGGCATCCCTGGGCAAAACACTACTGCTCCTGGGTCTGGACCTCGCGTGGTGGGTGCCATCCTAGGTCTTTACACCATCCTCCATCCTGCTGTGTCTCCCAATTCCACGTCCAGCTCCAGTCCCAGGAGAGGTTACCCCTGGCGGGTGGCAGTGCCATGTCAAACAATGAGAGATCAGACTTGGAAACACCTAACCAGAGTCAGGTCAGGAGAAATAGGAAGCTGAGCTCCTCTGCTGCCACCGTGTCTTGTGGGATGACTTTGCTAGCTGGGCTCAACCCTGTGCCCGTCTCTCCTTGGTAAAAAGACCAGGTGAACTAGTGTTTGTTTTAGTGCACAAATAAGTTTCTTTTTTTTTTTTTACTTTTTTGTCTCTTCCAACAGTCTCACCTCTTTTTCATAGAGTCATAAAATGGTTTGGGTTGGAAGGGACCTTAAAGATCATCCAGTCCTAGGCAGGGACACCTCCCACCACACCAGGTTGCTCAAAGCCCCATCCAGCCTGGCCTTGAACCCCTCCAGGGATGGGGCAGCCACAGCTTCTCTGGGCAACCTATTCCAAGGTCTCACCACCCTCACAGGAAAGAATGTCTTCCTGAGATCTAATCTAAATCTCCCCTCTTTCAGTTTAAAACCATTACCCCTCATCCTGTCGCTGCACTCCCTGATGTACTGGGATGGGATCAGACTGGTTGCCTCGCTGTCCCCAGAACATAGCTGGCACCACGTTTTAGCTGACGGCTTCTTCTGTGTCTTAAGACCTCTAAATAGGCACCGGGTAATTCTGTTACCTGCTGCATCACCCAAGCAAGAAACAAGCCCAGACGTCCTTGTGGGGCAGCCGGGGTCTCAGCCCCTTCCCCCAGTTCCCACCCTGGTTTTCACTCATGTTTTGTAGCCACAATTGCCATTTACACTCCGTTCTGGCTGGTGCCTCTGCCGTCTGGTTACTCTGTTGGAAGCCCATGTGCAGCATTTTACGTGATGATCTTTGGTCCAGGGTGCTGATGTTTTTATCTGGCATGCTGTAAGCAGATAAGTATGTCCCCTTCATACTTCTATTATTTTTTTTTTCCCCTTAAAATAATTGACCTAGGGTCACCCCCTGCAGAGCCAGAGCAGTATGTGCCCCAACCACTTGCAATCAGGAAAGATCAAAGGGGTCTTGTTGTTTCATGTCAGCACTGGTTCAGAGCTTTTATCTCTGGGTATGTTTTTAGCTGTTTTAGTTTGAACAAAGCTGCTAACTTTAAACGATTATAGCCTGTCAGAGAATCATTGTTAAGTCACTCAGATCTGCATTCATCGTTGAAAAGGAAGCTTTCATCCCCGCCACCCGTACACAGTGAACCTCGAAGAAGTGCAAGACTCCTGTCATCTTCTAAGTGCTCTTATTGTCCCCGTCCCCATATCAGCAGAGATTCTTATAATTGTTAAATTATCCTTATATTGTCTTTTAAGGTGGTAGGTAGCTAATTACTGGGGCTTCACAACTGCAGTGGCGTTAAATCCCCCTCTGTCAGGCTGCTTTGGGGTAAAACCACCCAGGTTCTGCACCACTCAGCCCACCCTGTGGTGGCCGCTGCTCCCAAGCGACACAGCAGAGCCACAGAGGAGAGGTCTCATTGACTGAAAAGGTGCTAATTAAGAAGGTTGTTCATTATTAAAGTAGCAGACGGGCCTCACATTGGCACCCTCTCTGGAAGGAGGTTTCTTTTGGTGGGAACAGAGGAACCGTGCTGAGCATCCCTTCCTGTCTTGGTGCTAAATTCCTAACACCAGGAATTTAGTAGCGTTCAAATGCGAGGTGTACAAGGCAGCCTGGGCACAGTGCAAGGAGAACCCAGAGTCTCCAGGGGCTTGTGGGGCCACCAAACCCTGCCATGGGTACAGCACTGCACACCCCAAATAGATGATGGGGCCGGAGCCACCTCCAGTAAAGGCACAGCTCCTCTTCGCACCCACCAGCTGGCTCCTTGGAGTTTATTTCTTATATTAAGAAGCCTGTGAGGTTGAACACCTGGAGAGGGTTAGAGGGTTGATTTCTGCACCTGAACAATCACTGCTTCGTGGTGATTCGTACCAGCTTGGGTTTGTTTTTAATACTTTCAAACTGGAGAGGATCGCTCGCAAACACACAGTACTGTAACAAGTGATGTGGATTCAAGCACTAGCAAACCTGCAAACGTGAACTGTTTCTTGTGGCGTTTATTTGTTAGAACTATAGGAAATGAGATAACTTCTCCCGGGCTCAGACTTTATTTTGTAGTTCAACCTGAGTAGAAACACTTTTTTTTTTTTCTCCTTTAATTTATTCTTTAACATGTGCCACTCGGAGAACTCGCACTCCTTACCATATCGTTTTAATATTCTGATATTTTAAAATGTGTGGTTTATTGTGTAGATGTTGGACTGGAAAAATATTTCACTGTAAAATCAATGCATGGTATTAAAAAAAATGAGGGCTAAAATGTCATCATATGTAAGAACTTTACCTAAAAATAATTTGTGGGAGAACTACTGCAGTGGTCCGTGGCAGATGCAAAGTGCTCACCTCAGTTTCTGGTCTCTTGGTCTCGGTTTTTCGCTCGACTTGATGTGACCTTTGCTGGATTAAACCCCGAACACTCTCATTTTCCTTTCTTTTGATCAGGTTTTGCAACGTGATTTTGCAATCCTGGTGCTGTCCCTGGGGGAGACCTCAGTGCGGGTTTTGCCTGCCTGGGACCCCGACATCAATAATTTACAATATCTTTATTCCTTCCGAGGAAATACCCGTGTACAATCAAGCTCAGACGTGGTTTGCTGTTGTTATTTCAGCCTAACAAATCTTTTGTTCACTCGTATGAGGACAGTCGGGGGGGTTGTAATCTGTGGACAGAACCTGCATTTGTGGGGAGGTTGAGATGAAAGTCGGAACTGTCCTTGAGATTAATGCCATTTCCTTCTCCTCCTGCTGAATGTAAAGACCCAAATCCACCCTGGTCTGAACTGACACACCTCCACCAGCCCCAGAGCTGCTGCCCTGGGTTCCTGGTGGAAAGGACTTGGTCTGTGGGATGGTGGCCATGGTGAAGAGAGCGAGTGGTCTCCAGACCAGGTGTGCGGGTAGAGGTTGGCATCTCCTGGGTGGCTCTCACCTTTTGTGCCACTCGTTCTGCTGATTGTTTCGAACAAGCAACCCCTTCTGCACGGCTGAGATCCTGCTGGGACCAGGAGCTTTGCAGAACGGAGGTGTAGACCAGGAGCGTAACGCCGTGGCAGTGAATCACATTAAGCCTGCAAAACTGAGGTGTGTCCAAGGGGAGCAGACCCACAAACTGCACATCGACCGCTGAATGCAATGATCCTCTTGGGCTTTCTCTTTTTTTATTATTGGTGGGTGTTTTTTTTTAATTTCCCTGCCTGCTTTCTTGTTGTATCTTCCGGTATTTGTGATCATTCTATTTTTAACCTCCCGGTGTGTTTTCATAAAATCTCCTCCCTGTAAATAATTCCGACTTCCCTCTTTCCTGATGCTTGGGAAATGAGAAAAAAGTGTCCAAAGTCGCAGTTCTGGGAATGTTTTGGTTTTGTTTTTGTATTTTCCTAAATCCTGTCTCTAGCTAAACTGATCAACTAAAGGAGAGCTTCCACTTCGGGTGCGAGTGCAGGTCTCCGTGCATCTCCGCCTTCCAACGGTGCAGTTGTGAACACTGAATATCCCTTCTGTGAAGGCTGCTGGAATCCAGTTTTGTATCCTTGTTTCTGCTCACCACCTGCTTCTCCTTTCCACTCCGTTTGTATCTGGTAAATGAATGTCTGTTAATGGACTCAAAATACAACCCATCCTCACATCGAAACGTTTGGCTTTGGTCTCGTTTCTGCATGTTTTGGGGACTGTGGTGGCATCCTGCTTGTGGGCTGAGTTCTGCCCTTGCCTTGCCCCCAGACATGGTGGGAAAAGGTCCAGAATCGCAATAAAAAGGGCTAGACTTGAGTCATTTTGGGTTTTCCTGGGAGAGAGAGGTTGCTGGAGTGAAACAGCGTAGAAAGAAGATTGGACGTCTTAAAATAAATAAATTCTAAAATCCCATTTTAAAGGAGTTTTAATAATCCAAAGGTAGTATGAAAGGCACAGACAAAAACAGTCTGTCTCCAAAATGGAATTAACCTGCCACTGTCCCTTTTAACTTTCAATAAAGGGAGTTCAGTGTAGAGAGAGGGGAAAAACCAGATTACTGTTGCCCTCCAGGGGGAGAAGAGCTGAACAAAGCAGCAGTGGCAGTTCCAAGCTCTCTCGCAAACTGACAACATATTAACTTCCCTGTTTCTTAGATTTCATCTCCTTCCTCAAATGCCGAAGGGCTCTCCACGTCTTCAAAAACGTCCAGACCCAATCTGTGCCCTTGATCAACGCAATAAACCAAGATAAGAGAAGCCAGAGCTTCGGGTGTTGGTAGAAGGCAGGCGGCTGCTGATGGACACCGTCAGCTTCTGCTGCCGCTCCGGCATCCCGCGGCTAATTAGAGGCTGGCTGCATCCCGCTAACGAGGTCTTGTGAGCAGAGATAAGGGCAGGCAGGAGCTGGCAGTCCCCGCTGGCAGCAGAGCGGGCATGGGGGTGACACGGCTGAGGTTGGTGGCCACCAGTGGCTTTCGCTGGCCAGCACTGATGGATGGTGGTGCGAGCAGCGCGGGAGAGACGGATTATCTCAGTGCAAGCTGGGCTTTAATGTGGAACTAGGAGTGGTCCTCAATCTAGAGAGTTTGGGGATCCATTTGCAGGAAGGGTCCTGTCCTGGTTGGAGGTTAAAACCAATTCTCTGTTCAGTAATTTTACTTTTCAGCGAAGCCTCTTCTAACTAACTGAACTCTGGGAAATGACGTATTTTTCATACAGTGTCCACTTCCAGAGTGATAAGAGCTGCTGTTCATGGTGAATGCCAAGGGATGGTACGATGAGAGACTCTTACACTTTTTCCTATAACAGCCAAGGTCAGCTCACTGTATTTGCCCCGTTGGAGGGCAGGAAACAGAAAAGTGTAGAGGGGTCTCTCCTGGGGAGGAGCAGACAGGACAGGGGACCCAAAACCGACCAACAGGGTGTTCCATCTGCCCCATGCCCAGTGTAAAAGTTGAGGGATCAGCCCTCTTTCTTCAGTGGCCAGCATCCAAGAAGGACTCTCTCTGTTCATCTGCCTTTGGTCCTGATCCATGCATTCCTGAATCCAGATCTGGAACCCAGTTCCCATCCATCGCTGAGTCCAGTCTGGGACCTTCCCAGTGCCTGCTGGTGACGTGATTGTCACCCTGGGACCTTAGTATGGTTTTGTATATATTCCATTATTTTCTTTTTTTGAGATTATTGTCTTTTCTTTTTATTATTAATATTCTCATTCTCTCATTCTTCCCTCACTTGGGAGAGAAGCTGGAGAGCATCTGTTGCTCGTTTTAGTGGCCAGCCCAGCCCAAACCACGGCAGATCCTTTCCCTTTCTTACATGGTGGAGGGGCCCAACTCGGTGCTGTTGCTGCTTTTGCCATTTTCTCCTACAAATAGACATGCGGTGCTTTTACCAGGCACAACTTCATCTGTGTCCACCAGCCCACCAGAAGCACGAGTGATGGCCAGCTGAGCAGAGCAGAAAAGCAGCCCATACGTACTTTGAGCAAAAAATCCATGTTTAATGGACCTGTTCTTTCCAGGATGGATTTCTCCAGCCACTTCTGTACCGAGGTGGTTCCTGCCTCCTCTCACAGGTCAGTTCCTCCTTGGCTGACGTGTCCTCAAGCATCCTGCGCCGGCGGCTGGAGAAGTCCTCTCCTCCACCCCAGCACCAAGCAGATCTGCTCTTTGGGCCTTCGTTAGCCATGCATTTATGCACAGAGCTCTCAATTAACGTACCAGCTTTTTAATTAGTGCCAGCCTTTTTGCGTGTATGAAATTACTAATACTCTTCAGTTATTCTTGCAGCGGAGGAAAGGAAGAAAAAAAAAGAAAGAAAAGGTTTTGTGAGACGGGTCTAGAGGCACGTGAAGAAGCAGGTTTCGTCTCACTGCTAAAAATCAATCTGTTTTAGCTTCTCTGCAATTGTGCCGGCTCTTCAGATTTTCAAGTGCGTCTCCGAAGCGCTGATGCGGTGGAGCCGTGGTTTTAAGAGCTCGAATCACAACAGCCCTGTGAGTGAAATGCTCAATTATTTTTTTTATTGGAAAAATTAAAAGTGACAGTTTCAAAATTGGCTGCACGGCTTTGATTGATTACTCAGAATATTTAGCTCAAAATGATTATGGCAAGATTTTCTACTGAGGCTCATGGCTGGGATGGAAATTAATCTGGAGAAAGGGGGGAGGGGGAGAGTTCTTAAAAAAGAAATTACTCTGCAAAGGAAACTCTTTATACCCAGAATCGGTGATGGGTAATCTCTGCATATTCCACCTGATCTTGATAATTAAACATCCTGTGAGTTCCCATTTGAGGACAAAGGAGAGGAGGGCAGGGAGATGATGTTATCAAGGCCTCACAGGTTTCCTTTATCTGGAGGTTACTGGTGCCTGGTGGAAGCAGATGAGCCACCTGTGTGCTGCTCAGGAGCATTGTAGTGGTCTCCTGATGGCTTGTCCACGGGGCATGTATCTCTTGGGAAACCTGGACCAAGGGCTGTGCAGGTAATGAGGCAGAGTCCTGCTGGAAGTCACCCATCAGGGAGGGAAGCTGAGGGACGCTGAAGGTGGTGTGGCCAGAGAAGAAATTCGGTAAGAGCTCGACCCACCTCTTCAGCTGGAGAACCACCAGGGCCAAGCTGTGCGGTGGTTGCACCGTGGCTTTGGCACCCCTGGGTGCACCATGCTGTCCAGGCAGATGCCATCCCACCAACTTGATCTTCAGCTTCTCTTATCCTTGCCAGACATGTGACACGGATGCTCCAGTGTCTCCAGGTGGCCAGGTGGATGCTCTTGCTCCAGGTCCTTCCTGGGATGGGAGAGCTGGGACCAGCTGGGAGACAGAGAGGGGACAGGCAGGCTGGGCTGCCACCCAAAGAGACACCAATCTTCCCAACTCCATCCTACCCACAGCCTTGGAGCGTTGTCCTTCTCCTGTTGGGCTGCCTTCGGTGTTTGTCCGATTCCTCCAGTTTATCTCACAAAACAGGCAGAAAAGTATCTATATTCTCTTTTCTGGTTGCCTTCTTTATTTTGTTCTTTATCAACCCAGCATTAAAGGACCCCAACCAAGCCTCAGTAGACTCACAGGCTGGAACGTGCATGTTGTATGTCCAAGACAGAAAGAGCAAAGCTGCTTCAGGAGAGGACTCAGTCTGTTTGCCCCAGCATTTTTTAATTTCGACTTGAAAGGTGGGTTTGAGATTTTGGGTTTGTTGTTTTTTTGGGTTTTTTTTTACATTTTTAGGATTTCATGTTTCAGACATGCTTCCTCTTGAAACAGATACGTGGTTTACGGAATAAAATATAAAGCACTGTAACTTCAGAAATATGAAGAATATATTGTATACGGAATTAATTTTAGGCAGAGTTAATGGCTTGAGTTATATAGAAAAGCCCCTTTTTGGCCAGTGTCAGACATGGAACCGGGGATCTCCAGAGACGAAGGCAGCTGTAGCCACAAGCCACGGAGCAGCACAGTGCAGCAGTTGGAGGATGTTTGTCCTTGGGTGTCTCATGGCCTCTACGTGGCGAATCCCAGCTGAACTCCATGTGTCTGCTCAGACTGTGTGTCCACCAGCACACGCGGACTGGAGAGAGCGTAGCAGGTACTGGTAACAGAATTACATCACCTGGATGTAGCCTGTGCGTTTAATTACAGGGAGGAATTTAAGCTATGTTTCCCTGGGGCCACCCTAAAGTGTGATTTCACTGATAAGGCACTTTTTCAGAACATTCAACCTAACTCTTCTTGTTCCTGCCACAGCACCCAAGCGTGGGGATGCCGTGCCAGCGGCTGAGGGATGCTGGGCTAAACCGAGCTAGAGGCCTCTGGGGACCACATGATGGGAGCGAAGTGTCCACCTCCACACCTGCTAGGACTTGACTTCCACTGGGGGTTAAACCTGTCATCAAGGTGATGTTGTCTGCAGGTGGGGACAGACCAAGGACTCAGAGCCCTGCAAAGTAGGAGCTGGGAGGACTTTTCCCTGGGTGCTGCTCCCCAGCTTGGTGGTGAACCCCCTACTTTCCCTCGCCCAGGTCTTGCCTGCAGCACTGTCCGTCTCCATCCATCCTCCTCCAGCACCAGGAGGGACAAGCTGGAGGCCTGATGCCACCCAGCCGAGACACACAGGGCTCAGCAGTGATCACAGAATAGTTAGGGTCAGAAGGGACCTTTAAAGGCCATCTAGTCCAACCCCCCCTGCCATGAGCAGGGACATCTTCAACTAGATCAGGTTGCTCAGAGCCCCGTCCAACCTCACCTTGACTGTTTCCAGGGATGGGGCATCCACCATCTCTCTGGGTAACCTCTTCCAGGGGTTCACCACCCTCATTGTCAAAAATGTCTTCCTTATATCCAGTCTAAATCTTCCCTCTTTTAGTTTAAAGCCAGGACCCCTTGTCCTATCACGTCAGCCCCTGCTAAAATGTGATGTGCCCACCAGATGAGCTGCTGCCTAGCGAGGGATTAAACGTGCCTGAGAAATCATTGCTGGAGAGAGATGCTTTCCGGTGCTTCCAGATCCTCCCTGAGAACAAGGGCTGGGTGGCTGCGGTCCTCTAGAGGGTGCTGCTCACCCTCCACCTGCTCACCCACCAGAAAGATGGGGGTCCTCTTTCCCTGGGTGGCCCCAAGCCCTGACCTGGGGTGCTGGGTCCTGCCCTGCCCGCAGGACCCCATGGTCACAGCTACGTGGGAGGAGGAGGAGGAGGAGGAGGAGGATGATGATGATGCATCTCCAGCACCTAAATCCCTCCTCCAGGTCACCCCGCCTCCCGTGGGAACCTCTCCCAGAGGGATGCCAAGCCCCTGGGGTGCACCCCCAGATTTTGACCTTGCCGGCTGCGTCAGCCAAGGGTCAGCACCTTCTCTTTTCTTCTGAACACGGTCCTGCTGAGCCGTTTTAAAATGAAATACTGCCTGTACCTTGCCTGCTTGGCCTTAAATGCATTCCCTGCCTCAAATGTGTGCTCCCAGAAGGCTGCGTTAGCCCTCGAATGACGCGCTGCAATATATCTCTCCACTCTGTTTCCTTGCAGACCGTATCTGTACGACATCAATTGTACCGGCTAAGAACGCTTCCAAACCTATTTCCTGCTGCAGGATGATGACATTATACACAATTACACACTCTAGGAATTTCTCCTGAGATCCAGCTGGGTACAGGCTGGAGTGGCGGAGGAGCCGGAGCGTGCGCGGAATAACGGATCGGTCGTTCAAACCTCCGCGCTGCCTCCGAGCTCCGGGGTTGTGCCAGCCCCTGGTGAGATGCACTAGCTCCTTATTACCCTAAAAAGAAAAAAAAGAAGGGAAAAAAAAAAGCCTGAATCATCTAAATCGTCCCCGATTTGGTTTCCACTGTGTCTGTCCGCTTTCTGTGCCTTGCCATTTCGTTATCCTTATTTTTATGGTATCAGGAAGATTTCTGTGGAATTTATTCAAAATGTCTCAGCAGGAGAAGTGTCCCTGAACCGAGATATGCTGTTTCAGATACTTTCTCAGCAGGAGGAAACTCCAGTTGACCACGACCCCAAGGTTCCTGCCCTCAGAACAGACTCAGACCAGTATCCCTTGTGCTGTGTTACTGGTGGTGACGGAGGCAGCGGCGCTGTTTTGCATTTTGCACTGCATCACCGTGGTGCACCTTTCCAGCATCTATGGGGCCTAAAACCACAGCCTTTCCCAGCTCTGGAAATCTGACAGCCTTCTATAAGCCAGAGCAGATTGGAAAGGTGGAGATGCTGCTTGTCCTCACAAAGTGGAGGGATTGCACCTGCGGGTTTTTTTCCCTATAAACGATAAACTGATGATTTTCCCTTGACCCACTATGGAGTCCCTCCAGCAAAACCACACGTTGTCGTGTCACGGGAAGGACATGGAGGTGATGCAGGGACGTGATGAAACTGGTGTGGGTCACGAAGCCCATCAGGCCTCGCTGACCATCCCTGGGTGCAGGACACTTGTGTGGCCGCGGTGTCGGGGCTGCAGCGTCGGTGCCTTGCAACACCCCACGAAGCCAACCCACCACCTTCCTCTTCCTCTTCCTCTGTCACTCCAGAAGCAGCTCTCCTGCTCTGCACCGCTCCCTCCAGCCTGGGGACGCACCGCGTCGACCCCTTCCCTGCAATCCAGCTCTGTTTTATTCGCTCCTTCGTCGTTATCTGCCAGCTCAGAAAGGCTGGAGCACATTTGTTAGCTACAGATTTCCTTTTAGGGAGCTGGCGGCAGATTATCCTGGCTGTTTCTAACGATGTGTAATCTAAGCTGTCACCCACGTTTCCAATGTTTTACTTCTGCTGAGGCTGCAGGGAGGCTGGAGCGGAGCCAAGGTGCCGGGGAGCCCTCCTCACCAAGGTCTCTGGGACCTGGGGACTTCACAGACCACATCACCTCCACCCTCAGGTCATCTGAGCTTGCCTTTCATTTCTTTAACCCTCTCAAGGATCATATTCTATTGCTTTCCTAAGGCTATGACTTCCAGTTATTTATTTCTTGTTAAGGTGTACTAAAGCACAGACGCCTGGTTCTACAATCTAGGAATTGGGGACAAAAAGTCAAGTGATTTTTTTGGTCCCATCTCGTCCCCATGGTAACACCCAGACACACTGCTTGGAAGAACTTCCCTTTCTGAACAGACGTGTGCCTTCTCCTTTTATTCATTGTAACTTCTGTTTTATTGGGGTCATATTAACTTCTTAAAAAAATAAGTTAATGTGGGATTTGCTGGTACACAGGCTTTTTGTTAGTTTTCTGGTGTCAGTGTCTGGCTGTGTGTAGCAGGTGCCCGGCATCTTCTTGATAAAATCAAAGTGGACATTTTCCAGTGCTGTGTGAGATAATGTCACTTTGACCCCACATGCTTCTTTCTTTCTGATTAAATGCCTACTGCTGGTGGTGGCTTTGCTGTGCTTAATCTGAACTCTGGGATTAGGCTGACGTACTCGTTATGTTCCCAAATTGCTTAATCTGCAGTGTCAGGACCCAAAACAAAACACAGGCAGTACTGGTAAGGGCAAGCATGGCTCTTTTGCATGCCTGGAAGAAACTCTTGTCTTACAGTTGTCTTACAGGTTTTTTTCGTTATTTTTAATGGGTAATTTCAAGTTAGCTGCTTCTCAGCTCTTGCACTAGCTCGTGTTAGAGGCAGAAAAGAAAGGAAAAACAAGGCTGAAAGAGAGCATGCCTGTTTTGGGAGCCCAAGTCCTATTTTCCAATAGCAACCTGGGCTTTTAGCAGCCTAATTGCCATTGACTAGCGATCAGACTAGCTCTTAATGCTCAGTTTTGCAGTGGGAAAAAAAAAAAAACCAAAACCAAAAACAAGCTAATTCCCTTTCAGCAAACAGCCTGTGTCAGCTCTGCCACTTGCAAAACTCATACTTTGCTGTACGTGTCGTTCGGTGCTCCTGAGAGCGTGATTGCTCAGAAAGTGCCGAATCCACCACCTGTCCGTGGAGAGGACAGTGGATTTTCCGTTAGGATATGTCCAACCTGCTTCGTAAGATATGGCATAAAGCACTGAAATCTCCCTTAAAAATTAAATAGTCCAGGGCGATTTTGCAGCGGGGTCTCCTGCGGAGCTGTCGGCACCTCCCCTCCGTGCATTGTGGCGAGGGGCTGGGGTATGGAGGGGACTTCTCCCCCTGGAGAAGCCTGCAGCTTGCTGTTGTCCTAAGCTTTGAGGATGTCACTAACGAGTTTTTTAGCAATGAGTGTCTTTGGTCAGGCCATGCTACTGACCACTGGCTGAAATCAGGGCAAGTGCTGCCCGTAGGAGATGAGCTTTTAGTATTTGATCCTCTGAGTGTTTTCTTTCTGACCCACACTCGGATCTTACCAATGTCTCTCCAGGTGGAAAGTTCCACATCAATACCTACTTCTTCACCCCTGTTTGGGATCTGGAGGGGGTGCAGAGCACATGGGAGAGGGGACAGGGGACGGAGGCAGGAGGGGCTGGTGATGGAACCAGGGTGGGCAGCACCGGTGGGTTCACTGTGTCTACTGACCCTGTGCCAAGCGACCTCCAGGTGATGCTGATCAACAACAAACACAGCTCAGTCTCTTCAAAATACCTCCACTGCACATTGCTTTGGGTTGTCGTCCCCAGCTGGCTCATCTCGCTGTCCCAGCCATGTCTGTGTGTCCCCCGTTACCTCCTGCTGCTGTGACAGCCTGGCCCTGGGTCTGAAACAGCCACCCTGCACTTCTCCAGAGCAGACTCGGTCCATTCCCTCCTTCATCGACCAAGGCACACGTGCAGATCGTTCCCTGGCTATTTTAATGGTGTATTGGTTATTTTACAGCAACACCTTGTGACTTTATTTCGTGCCGTGGCTGGGCTGTCGTTTATCCCAGGGAAGGGAAATTGTATGTTTTCAGCTCTCAGGACTCTCTATTATTTCTTCACGTCCAGCACATGGTGGGTATGTTCTTCCAAGCCAAGTGGTCTAGAAAGGATGGCAAGACACGAACGAATTTGGGAAGTATCCTCAGGTTCCCTCGAGTTGCCGCTCCACCCTTCTCGCCAACCTTTCTTTCCACAAACTGAGAATCACAAACTTCTGAAACGTGAGATTAATTAAGTTTATAACATCACTTTTACAGCTCTTTCTAATACGCTGCCTGCTTTGAGCCTGTAGGGGCCAGAATTTCAAAGGAAATTTTCTGGTTCATCCTTCATCGGCACCGGTGCACAGGAGAAATGGGGCTCGCTCACGTCTTTGACCTTTGGGGTCCATCTACCTTTCTTGCCAAGGTTTTTTCTGAGTCTCCTATTTAGTTCCCAGCCGATGGCTTCCTTGTTGTAAGCCACTCCTGAGACCCAGGCTGTGGGCTCAGGTGTGGGCAGGGTTTTCCCTCCCCCTGCCCTGGGCTCTGAGGACCAGCCCACTCTTTTCTGCTCTCTTAACTGAAGATGGAGTCATTCCACCGAACATGCAGCATGCCTTTCGTAGATTTTTTCAAAACCACCTAGTTTCCTGCCTGGTGTTTTTGTAGTTTCTCACAAATCACGTGCTAACACTAAAACCGTCGACTTGTTTCAATATACTCGGGGTTTTTTTGTTCTATAGATCCCAGAGCTGGACCAAGTGTTGGCCACGTTCTTCCCATCCCAGATGTCACTTCATGTCCAGGTCTCTTCTGACCAGTGGGATGCTGCACAGATCCCTTTTTCGTGGGGTTTCCTCCTAGTACTACTTGACATTTGTGTTTCAAGGACTTTTTCCCTGCTATAATTACTCAGAGTCCCTGCTTGGCCGTCTTTGTGGCTTTCTGGAGGTATTTCTTGGTGGCGTGGTGTAATCTTCACAGCCCTTGAGGGGTTCAGCCATCCTTTTGTGCTCTGTTTGCAGTTGCATTAGCAGCATTAGTCATTAGGCCAAATGGCAGAGGTGAGGACACGGCCAGGGCTCTTGGCCGGCTCTTCACCTTTTTGGAGACATTCCCCTCTGTAGGTGACGTCCGTGACTTCAGCTGGGATCTGTAGGAGTGCAGGCTGTCCTGTGTTGCCTTCTGAGGGTCACAGAAGTGATGTCGCAGGAAGTCTCTGCAGAGTTTTCTGGTATGGTCTGTAAATCAGAGCATCTGAACTCTGCAGGGTCTCCTGGGCCTGAAGCCAGCCTGCATCTACTTCCCTGCCACGCAGCAGCACGCTGCAGAAGAGCTTCCACACACAACATCCAGACCCATACATAACATCCAGACCCAAGCAGCCCCTTTCTGAGAGAGTGAAGTGATATTTTTGGGTGCTCTGATGATGGTTTTGTCTCTGGGTGAGTCAGAAAGTCCCGTGCCTTTGAAAGTCTCCATCCATTTCATAAGAGTACAGCATGTCTTGCCTTCAGTGAACATTTGGGTTAGCTTTTTTAAGCTTTTCCCTGTTATGACAGGACCTAGAAACCTTTTTTTTTTTTTTTTTAAACCATTTTCATCTAATTCCAGGAGGAGTGCTTTCATAGACTGCCACATCTCCGCGAAGGCATGAGGAAGTAAACACCTCTGAGTGAAGCCTCCACAGAAAGACAACAGCAGTTGGCTCAAACCCTGTCTTCCTACTCAGACACTAACACTTTAAGCACTACTCAGACGATGACTTTAAGTTGCTTTAAGTACCTCCAGTTGTTTTCTGACTCGCTTCTGCTTTGGTCATTGACTGTGAGTAAGAAGCCTGAAATATCAGACTTGGAAAATCTGTTTTGGGGGTTGTTTTTGTTGTTTTCTTTTTTTTTTTTTTTTTTTTTTTGCATATAAAGGACTTTTGCCTTTTGCAGAGCAAAATGATAAGTATTCAACATGCTTCCAAAAAAGCAGAAGCATAGTGGCCTTGTGGCTCTGCCTTCTTTGCAGAACAAGGCATCTGACAGGCCAGGGTGAAGACACGGATGGTTAAAAATAAATTAAAATCTGGACAAATATATACGCCGAGGAGGTTTTGGACCTGGATGGCCTCCAGTCTCACAGCTCTCTGACCACCCTGGATGTTTGGCCACCACCAAAAGCCCTGTGGGACCTTTGTTAACTGCACTGCACAGCTCCAGTTTGTAACCCCTTTCCAGAGGAGAGATGTCGAACCCTACCCACACCTCAGGACAGATTATCATTTAGGGAAAAAAAAAAAAAAACAAACCAAAACCCAACCACCTCACCCTTCCTGAAATGTGTCTTAATTAACTCTCAGCAATTTGCATTTGACAAAAGATAAAGCCAGTTTCTCTTGTTCTACTGATCTCTGCTTAATGCCAGATTGGGGGGTGGCTTCAGGTCAGGTGTTTCCCAGGCCTGGGGCTGCCTTTGGTCTTCCAGAGGAGCCAAGAAAGAAGAGGGAAAGAGAGACTATAAATGCTGGTTGTCTCAGGGCAGCTCAGCTCCAGACTCATCAGCATAAAAAACCATATCGGGATGCTAAATAATTCTGATAAAAGGTGCTTGAAAAAAAAAACAGAGCAGCTGTTCCTCCCCGTGGACAGGGTTGTAAAGCAGGTATTTATGGGCAGAGGGCCCCGGAGGACTTTTCCTGCCATGGCAGGTGGGTTCTGGAGCACGTCTGATGCTTCAGCTCCCACCTTCTGGAGCGTACGCGTGCTGATGTTATCCTTGAGAGCACGACAGAGGAAGGAGAAATTAGTATTCCTCTGCAGAACTATGGGAAGACGGTTTGCTGGGGGCAAGGCTGCATTAGGTTTTCTGCAAGCGGTGGAAAAAATTAGGATTTTTGGGTTGGTTTCTAAACAGTCACAGTTGGCACATTTTAAACAGCTATACAAGGCTTGCCACCCTCCTGAAGAGCAGGGCTGCCCTTTGATGGTTTTGTTGTGTTTTTGTTTGTTGGTGGTTTTTTTTTTTTTATTTCTTCACCGAAGGGGCACAAAGGAAAGAGTTTAATTGAGAAAACAGGATCCTCCATCATGAACGTGGCGCGTTCCCCAAGTAGCAACGCGGAACCACACGTTGCCCAAATAAACACCTTCAGCCTGCATTGCTGCAGCCAGGCTGATGGGAGGTGTGTGGGGGTTTTTTTTTTGTATACAGCTATAGGAAAAACTCCTGGCAGCAGGGTTCACGCACCTAGTCCTGCTCAGCTCCAAGGATGCAATGGAAAAACATGGAAAAAACACTTCTCTCCCTGGAGAGGAACCCCTATCAGCAGAAGGACGAGCAATCAGTAAGTGATAATGAATCAGTTAAAGCACATTTGGGAAGATCAATAGATGCAGGTTAGGGCACGTGTAGCCATTCATTGCTGAGTGTCTTTTAACACAGCTGCACGTTATCACGTTAGCTTAAAACCCAATTACGATGCATTTAACAGAGTATTAATTTTTCAGCATTCTCCGTCCAGTTTGGGCAGAGTCCTTTAACTACTGCCTTACACCGGCAAACACTGGGGTAAACCAGCCTGGATTTAGGGAACCAGAAAAATTATGCTGATGCCAGCCACGGGGCCGAGAGGTCACAGAATTATTGGGAACAAGCAACCCACATGGGCTGGTGGAATAAATCACGTGTCCGGGCCCAAAAGCGCTTTCTTGTGTGCTTCATTCCTTTTCTGGCTAATCTTCCGGAGAACGATCCAAAGCCCGAAGCACTTGAAGCTCTCGCTTAATGGGACAAGGCCTTATATGTCATTTAGATTTACTCATTCTACACATAGCCCCTCATGATCTAATTAACAGTGGTGGCACTGCCGGATAATTAAATCTAGTTTTACGCAGAGGTCAAGTGACCTGCATGGTCTGTATGTAAGCTGATGCCCCTCAATGAATAAATCAAAAACACTGCCCCTAACATCAGCCCCCAACTGCCAACAGCAGAGCTCTGGTTCATTAAGGTGCTCGTTGCTGCCTAAGGCTGGGATCTGCCACTCTGATGGAAAAAAAATGACATTTTCACATTTCTCCACGTTCCTAATAGAGACCATGGTGAGACACAACGGGATCCAGCCACCATTCCCAAGGGGAACCTGCCAGCTGGGAACACAACTTCATGCTGGACTGAGCACCTCTCTTACGAGGAAAAACTCAGAGACCTGGGTCAGTTTAGCCTGGAGAAGACTGAGAGGGGATCTCATCAATGCTTATCAATATCTAAGGGTCAGCGTCAAGAGGATGGGGCCAGGTTCTTTCCAGTGGTGCCCGGAGACAGGACAAGGTGCAACGAGCACAAACTGGAACATGGGAAGTTCCATCTCAACGTGAATAACAACTTCTTCACTTTGAGGGTGGCAGAGCCCTGGAACAGGCTGCCCAGAGAGGTGGTGGAGTCTTCTCTGGAGACATTGCAAACCCACCTGGATGCGTTCCTGTCCAACCGGCTTTGGGTGACCCTGCTCTGGCAGGGGGTTGGATGAGATGGTCTCTGAAGGTCCCTTCCAACCCCGACCATTCTGTGATTCTGTGATTCTGTGACTCACAGCAAAGTGTTTTGTGCCAGTTCAACTGAGGACTCTGTTTTGAGTCATAGCGACTCCAACTGTGAGATTTTTGTTTAGATGCTCCTGGCAGAAAAATGGTACACAGAGAGACACAGAAATACACCTCCTTGTGAAAAAAAAAAAAAAAAAGAAGTACCTTCTCAGAAACTTCATTTTCTATAGAAAAAGCTTCCTGCAGAAAATGCCTGCCCGTCTCCAGCTGTGGATGTCCTCCTGCAGCCTGGCCAGGCAGCAGTACAGCAGCCCCAGCATCTCGGGGGGGTCACAGAGCATGTGCCTCCCTGCTGAGGCTGCTCCTTCCCCCCCCTGACCCCAACAGAAGCAGCCTGGGACCAGCAGCCCTCACGGGGATTTTTGATCACCTCCAGCTATCACTTTATGCATTTCTCACGCCCGTAATGACAGAAGGGTCCTCTACATTTTTACCATCTTGACAGATAGATCACGATTAAATCACAGTTTATCTTGGGACTTCGTGTTCATGCTGGGGATCAGGGCAATCCGTCTATTTGCAGGATTGGGCACATTTTTATTCTTTATTATTTTATTTTTTTTAAATCCTTACGCATTTCACAAATAATCCCGTGTGTTCTGGGATGGAAAGCACATTACAGCAAGCCAGTGTCCTCTCTCATCCTGTTTGCTCTTCCCTTCTCTCCCCGAGAACAATGAAAGCAGGAGGAAGTCTCGCATTGGTTTGTTCCCAGTTTCCAGGCAGTTTTTCTTCCAGCTTCACAACAACTACGAGCAAAACATCGCAGTACCTGGGTCTGAACAGAGACAGACAGCAGCTGCTAGTAAAAAAACACCCCAGCACCACCAAAGATTCAGGAGGGTGCCCAGAGGCAATGAGGTGGCCCCCGGTGTTTATTTTAGTGAGTTTAGCGTTTTTATCAAAATTTGAGGGCTGTGCAAGGTATGGAGGAGGGAAGGTTTACGTAAAGGGGAGGCAGGCTGTGGGCACCGTGTGTCCCTGCGTGTCTCACCCACGACCGGTGACATCCACCACTTCGGCAGTTCATTCCCCCCCCAAAAATATCACATTCTGCTGCCACCAGCCCCTAATAGCCCTGCCGTGATCAGGACTAATCAAGCTAATAAGCCACTGATGCAGTCCCTCTGCTGCGGGCCATCCAGAGGGCAGAGGGTGGAGGAGTCCTGGTGGACAACAGGATGCCCACGAGCCAGCAATGTGCCCTTCTGGCCAAGAAGGCCAATGGCATCCTGGGGGGCATCAGGAAGAGTGTGACCAGCAGGTGGAGGGAGGTCATCCTGCCCCTCTGCTCTGCCCTGGGGAGGCCCCATCTGGAGCACTGGGTCCAGTTCTGGGCTCCCCAGTTCCAGAAGGACAGGG
>JAHREE010000371.1:834851-866244 GCA_033628505.1 Tringa tobata
CAAATACTCTTGAGAACTCAACCATACACGCCAAGCATCGTTTTTGTGTTGGGTGGTTAGCTGTTTTTTTTTTCCTTACTGGTGACCATTCACAGCCTGTTTGGGAAGGCACTTGAGAAGAAAGAAGGTAATTACATAATTTAATAGGAGATGTGAGAATAGCGGTCTAAGCGCGCCGGCAGTGTGGAGGAGCTGGGGCTGGAGAAACGTGACTTGTCTTGCTCGGGAGAGATTAATCAACGTCGACTCCCAGGAGACAGGTCTGCTGGAAAGGTGCTTGTGTTGGATGCACTGTTCATACCGTTAAAATTAGGCTGTGTACAAGGGCTAATAAAAGCAGAAGAAGCGATTTCTCGCAGAAGGGATCAATAACGTGAAAGCATTTTAATTCAAAATTAGAAAAATGAGAACAGTTATGGGCAAGGAGAGTGTATTAATAAAGGAAAATGAGTATTTGTTACTGCTGGTGTGAAATGAGATAATTTAAGAGAAATGCTCTAAGTGCCTTTTGTCACAGTTAATGCCTTTTGTTAGATTTCCAAGCAAAATGGAGCCTGCGACTTTCAATTTCAGGGTTCTGAGATGATCAAAATACCGTGGGGCAGTCTGATCATCTCATACTTTACTGGAATGAGGTCATCAATAACTTTTGCCGGGGTGTGATTTACACAGTTGTCAGTGTCTGAATTGCCATAATATGTCTCTGCCTGGGAAAAATGCTGCATTTGGAGGGAAAAAAAAAAAAAAAAGAAAAAGAAAAAGCCCAAAGCAGGAGCTCTCTGGGTAGCTGGTTCACTGCTAATAATGGATACAGAAAAGTGATTACTTGTGATCCATTCAAATAGAAAGGCTCAGCCTCTAAAGCTGGAGGCAGGGAAGCTGTTACAAGGTCAAGCAGTGTCCTTTCAGGAGAAATAGGTGGCGAATACTGTCAGCTGCAGATAACGCATCTGCAACATCATGAAAAGTACATCTGAAATTAAGATTAAAGGTGCTCTGCACTCCCACAGAGGAGGGGGGTGGGGGGAAGAGAAGATAGAGGTGAAATCGGGGAAAAAAAGAGGATTATCTTTTGGTGGGTGACAAGTGATAGCTCTGGCCAGGGAGAGGTTTAAGCAACAAAGTGCTCTGTGACCCGGGGAATTATCGGAGGTTTCTGCATCTGCTTCCAACTGGTGGTCTTCAACAGCTCCAAATTGCTTGTGTTTGGACCTCTCCCTCACCCCGTGCCTCTGTGTGTGTGTGTACATGGACATGCAAAATCTCTTCCGTGACAGGCTGGGAATCCAAAAACCAGAGGCCCTGGTCATCTACGCTTGCAGAAGTCTGCTCTAATTTTAGATGGCCTAGTTTACATGGAGGCAAAAAGGGACCTGACCTTCAGCGTTGCTGGTAGACCTCTTTCTTTTGCTGACATACGCTGCGGGTCAAGGCACCGGGAGCTTCTGAAAATGAAGTCCTCATGTTTTGGCAGATGTTTTTCATGTTTCTGCTTTGGTAAGCGGGGCCGGGAAGCTTTGCTGAAGGTCCTGCAAGAGAAACTGGATCTCTTGACTGATGGATGTGAGGCAAAAGTAGCATTTCTTAATGCGTTGAAGAGGGTCATACTGCCAGTTTTGTCAGTCCCACCATGCTGAGAAACCCAGGGTTTCCCATGGTGAAAATAGGGTTTGGCTTCAACCTCTCCAAGGAAAAGGGCTCGATCCTTTATAAGTGTGGCAGGGGTTTCTTGAGTGGGAAATTTGGATTCGTGTTCCGAACTTAGAGGGATCCCAAAGCAAAACACTTCCTCTGAAGCAGGGCAAGCAAAGTCCAAGGGGTCTAAAGTGCTTCTCCTCCACCTTGGGGAAAATACCACAGCCAAACAAAACTTGTGGGTTTTTTATTCAAATCGGGCCCTTCCATGCAAATCTCATTCTTGCAAAAACTTCCAAAAGGTTTGGGGTTTATTGTGTAGTGAAAGAAAAATATGTTTGCAACTCTCAAGCGTTTTGCTGAACCGGTAGTGGTGTCCTGGGGTCAGCAGTACCCAGGACCACATGTCCACTTGCTTCCTCTGCGGCCAGATGCTTGCTGACACGCAGTACATCAGGTCTGTAAATACCTGAGCATCTGGGGGACTTTGCTGGTGTCTGGTCTGTAGCTGACCTTTCGTTTTGCTAGCAGAAAATGAAGATTAACCTTGAGATCAGCAGGCTACGGTGGAGATTGCACACCCAGGCTGTTGGATAAAAATAGGCACAGAAACTGGAAAGGGGGAATATCGTATCCGTTAAAGATCTTCTACGTGCTATTGATGTGTTGGTGACCAGGCCAGTCCTGAGCTTGTGGAGGCTTCACCTGTGTAAGAACATTTTGTATGAACTCTGACAACCTCCCAGGTACGTGTCCTTCTTGTACATAGGTGGCCATTGCCCTCTCCAGTTTCTCATCTGCCCGAATGAGCCTTATCAAAGGAACGTAGTGTTTAATCGAAGGCAAGCATGGGAAGAATAAGCTGCTATGGTTTTCAGTAGTCTGGTGCAAAATTCCTCCTGCATTTCTTGGCGCTTCGTTATTAATGAGGCATTTGTTCTGTTTGCTTAAACCTCCCAGCAGCTAGCCCATGTGCGCTATGCAAATTATTTGTGGTCTGGTTAAATACTGTTTTTCTAGGAAAGGGAATAACTGAAATTAGTAGAGGAAAAAATAAGTAACGTTAACCCTCTGTAGGTTGTTCCCTCGTTAATTATTTTGGTTATTTGGCTCTCGCGACGGAACGGAGTGTGCCGCTGTCGTTAACGGCGATTCGGGACCTCTGCTTGAATAGTCACGTACTGAGCGCTTACTTCAGGTGGCAGTGGTCCAGAAAACTGCCAGCATCCTAATTAACACACTTTTTCAATGGACAATATTAATATTCATACTATTATACTGCAAAATGAGTAATTTGAATAGACAGAATGTCTTGCACTCTCTTGATCTCTTGTGGGTTCACCTACAAAAGGCCACTGGCACTCATCCTTTCAGGCCTTAATGGGTACAAAGGCTTCTGATAGAATGGTGTGGAGCAGAGGTACCTAGAAACGTGTGGCAAAAATAATGCATCTGGTAGGGATGTTAATATTTCCTTAAAGCGGCGAAGGAAAATGTGAAGGGAAATGTTTGTAATGGATGAGCACCTCCGAATGATGGAGGAGGGAGGCGGCTCTCGGGAGGGACCGGTCCCTCAACATCCATCTAAATGATGTCAGCCCAGCAGCGGTGATGCAGAAGTCCCTCAGCTGAGCCTGAGCGTAGAGGAAAATAGTACTGAAGGGGAGAAAGCAAATAAACGTTTGACTGGGTAACAAAAGACTTGGAAGGCCGGTCATGTTTTATGGATGCCCACCATTAGGGGCTACCACAAGATATACTACCGATTTTTAGCCAAAGGAGTGGAAGCCCAGAAAATACCCTGAAAGAAAAGAGATTTGCTCAAGGGAGGGGAAAGCAAAGGTGCAACTGAAGCAGAAAACACTGTATTTGGCAAAGAGGTTAAGAGGTGTGAGGGTTGCACGGTATGTTTGGGTAGGCACCAGCTCGTTTAGTGAAGTATCCAGATTGCTCCATTTGCCTGAGATTACACAAACCATCCCATGTCAGGCACCCTCCTCCTCTCCCAAAGTCTGGTTGACCCTGTGTCCTCAAGGAAGGAGGGTCATTATGGAGGGGAAGCTGCAGCTGAAATAAAAGATACGAGTCTCAACCCATCTTCTGTTCAACATTCAGTACGGAGTAGGCTGTTGGCTGGAGGGAATGAGCTCTCCAGTTGTTCCATCCTTTAAAGATCTTTTGCTGGTGCAAGTAGTGTGAAGGAAGGAGGTCCTTTGGGTAGCTGAAGATTTGGCTGTGGCCCCTGCAGGACTTAGACCAACATCTCTGTAGGATTTTGTCTTCAGCAGTGGAGGAGAAAGCCCACTTGAGCGCCCAATTAATGCTAATAAATTGTATTTTGACTGGCTCGGCATAGGAACCAGACCGCATTGAACAGACTCGGGCGGTACTTTGAAGAATTGATGAAAGGCAGCTGAGGGAGAGGGCAGCTTTGGAGACAGATTACCTGGACCCAGGGTGGTTTCTGGTGGTATCACACACAATCTGTGCGTTCGCAGGGCCTCGCACCGGCTGTGGTCTCTTGCGGAGGATGCAAACATGTCTTAGATCTCAACAAGCAGAAGGCATCTGTGAAGAGCAGCATTTTTCTAAAGAGGAAGACGACTGTGTAGTGCTACGGGGTTCACTGTTTAAAACTGATTTAGCTCACTTTGTATGCAGGTAGCTTTGACTTCTGGATGAGAGCTTAACCATGGAAACTGCCAGTCAGAGCAGCAAGCCTGTTTCTGCAGAGCCTGCCCTGACTCTGCTCTGCTGGTGGCATCTTTGTCTCTGTGGCCCCTGTAGGCTGTTGGGATGTGACAAACCTCTTCTTCTGGAGGGAATTCATCAACCCCTTGGCCAATGGCTGAGATGGGGAGACAAGACTGAATTACCCAGTTGACTTTAGATGCTGCCTGTCAAAGATGGGTGGCACCTGCCCTTTTTAAATAGCTTCAAATACCTGTTTTTATGGTGTGTTCACAACGAACGCTTACTTTTGGTACCATTCATGAGCTGTTTCCATAAGCTGGGACATGGTGGGTCCCGTGCAAACACTGAACGTGGATGATGTACGTGACTTTGCCTGTTCAAACCCTGGCACGTTTGTGCGTCCAACCGCAACACAGATGTCCATGTTAGCTGTCGCTTGGTCCACCGTGTCTCTCTCAGAGAGAGAGAGCCCCTTGCCAGCTTGTGTCTTCATCAAGTGTTGGCTTGAGAAATGGTCTCATAGCACAGAGACTTGCACTGAGCTGTGGTACCTGGAGAACAGCACTTTGAACCTGTTCCCATCAACTTCTGGGTAGGCACGTTGCCATAGGTACCAGCAGGAGTGCCACAGTGGGGGGGACTTGGGCTTCCTGGCTCTCTGCACTTGGTTTAATATTAAAAAATAATATAAATCTGTAATAATTAAGGTGAAAGGAGAAGAAAAAGAATGTCTCCAACCTGTGACAGAGGTTACTTGAGTCCCTGCACCAAGGAACCCAGTGGCGAGGTTGGAGACATCCCGTTAGCCGGGAGCTAATGGAAAAATTAGAGGCTTTTAGAGCCTGAGTCAGTGCCGTGAATCAAACGCTGAAAACCTGCTTTGTTATTGCAGCTCTAGGGGAACCAGCAAAATCTCCTTCGAGGGGTTGCTGTGGTTGAATGAGTGGAAAATAAAAAGTCCACATCCCACCTGCTTCTCGGCTGGGGCTGGGGCTGGCAGGCTCCCCCCCTGGCTCTCCGCAGCTCCCCCCGCTCCCGCAGGAGGTATTTTGGCTAGCGGTGGAAACAGCCAGTGAGTCAAAAACAAGAAAAAAAAAATAGGGGGGGGGAGAGAAAAAAAAAAAAGGCAAAAAACAAAGAAAGGAGGGGGGAATAATAATAATAATAATTAATAATAATACAAAAAAATAGTGCAGAAGGCTGTTGGAGGAAGGGGAGGGCAGCGAGTGGTGCAGAGCTGTGACTCACAGGCAGCTCCGCTCCCTACGTGTGCCGGGAGCCAAGCGAACGCAATACTGCAGCATCTCCGCTGGCGGCCCTGGCAGCTTTTCCCCCCCCTCCCCCTCAAATCCACCTTCATCCCTCCTTTCCAGCCCCTGCGTGCCCGGATCGCTCCCTTCCCTCCCCGGGCAAGGTGGCCCTTGGGCGGCGGGGAAGCGGTGAAGATGGAGGAAGGCGGGTAATTGCGGCGCCGGAGGGAGATGCCCAGCGCTGGGTGACACCGGTCCCCTCCCGCTGGGTCCCTCCACACCATAAGCCGAGCTGAGCTCCCTCCCAGCTCCTTCCATCTGCCCCTCTCTTGGCTGCCAGAGTTCATAGAAGTCCCGAAATCTTATTTTCCTCCTGTCCTTACGTGTCCTCCTTTCCTTTTAATTGATTAATTTTTTGGAACTTTTCGGAAACAGTCCCAAAGGCGGCCTTAAAATAAAGAAATCATGTAGGTTTAAATATTTTATTTTTTTTTTTTTTTTTGAGGAAGGCTGGGAAAATATTCTGCAGCCTGCTCCGTGACCTTTTCATGTCTCCTGGGAGGCCGATAGCAACTCTGTTTTTGAATAATCCCCCAACTGCATTCAAAAAATATGAAAAACGCTTATTTGTATTTGTATGGCTGCGTATTCTGCTTCAAGGTGACAGAAGGAAGTTAAGTCTTAAAATCTGCTGGCTGTTGGCAGGGCAGGGCTGTTGCCGGGAGGGTGTTTGTGTCCATCAGAACACCAAGGCACTGGGCATGATTTATTTTTATTTTTATATCTCCCTGATGAGAAGGCTAGGGTTAGCCAGGCCGGGCTTAAAGGTCAGGCTCAGCTCCGCCTAAAAGCTCTCGTGGCATTTTATTCAGCTGAGCTTTGGAGGATTTATTGCTCCATTCTCTAGGCTCAACCCAGAGACTTTCCCCCTTCTTGCATGAAGGACATTTTCTCCCAGATCCTTTGCTGTGGCAATGGGAGAGGGAAACTCTTCTGAGCCAAAAACATTCAAACGATGGTTTCCTGGTAGAAAAACTTAACTTCTTTTTCTTCTTTTCTTTCTTTCTTTTTTTTTTTTAATTCTTTTGTCCCTAAATGTGTGTATAATGCAATACCTGGGAAACATGCGCTGGTTTTGAGCTTTGGCTCCCGTTCTGGGCTTTTAGTTTGTTTTTAACATCTCTGTGGCAGCAGCTGCTGCTTCTCCAGCTAACCTCTCCTCTTTGGACGTGGAGACAGTTTAATGGGGGGTTTTCCGTGGCTCCCCTTTCTCAGCCCAACGCCGGTTCCTGGCCCGAGGTGAAGCATCCCTGCCCCTCCAGGAAGGTGGGAGCAGCTAATTGCCGGCGGCTGCGGAGGTGACGGAGCAGAGCTGTTAGCCTGAGAACACGGACCTTGAACCCTTTATTTTATAATTACTGTCATTTCAGCAGATTCTTCCAAAGGGCCAGTAACCCGTCTGGGTGCAGAGCCGAGTTGTCCCACCCCAGCATTCACAGCCTTTGTCAAAATGCTGTTTCTTGCTAATTTTGCGTAATCCTGTTGGAAGTGCTCGAAGCTGGGACTGAGCAAACCTCAGCAGAGGGATCCGTGCCTTCATCCATCCTTCCCTGCCCCGTGGCATCCCGGGCAGCGCAGGGAGTAGGGAAGCTACTTGGGAATAGCTACCCTGATGTCAGGATTGGCCCCTGAAAAAATGGCAAAACACAGATTATTTTGAACAGAGTGAGGTATCTGCTTGCAAAACAAAGAAATTTGGTTGGTTCACTTGAGCTGCCCGTAGGTTCACCCATTTTTGGGCTGTATAGGGGTGAGGCACCCAGCTTGCTTGGTGTTGCTTCCACAGTTATTTGATGATGGCTGGCTCAACCTCCTTCCTGCTAGTTCCTAATGCAGTTATTCACGTGCCCGGTCCAAGCCTACGAACAGCCCTTTTTAAATCAAATGGGATTGCTTGGGTGTCTAAGGGTGAATATTGGGGAAGTGTTTTCTGTGTCTACAAGTTTGACCCAAGTTAACTGTGCTCCCCTTTATTTTACTGGCCCTCACGTGGTCAGGAGATAAAATTATGTTATATTTTTCTCCCATGCGTGGGTGTATAAGCCAGGGGCAGATGCACCACAAAGACCGAAGCCTCCTCCTTTGGCACAGGAGGAGATGACCCTACAAAAGCCCCCGCTGCAGCGCAAGGATGCTCGAGTCTAAATAGGAAATTACTTTCTGCAGCGTTTTATCTCGGATCCAGTCCCAGCTACTGGTCCAGGACTGGTTGAGTGTGATGAAGAACTAAGAGCCAGCAGATTATTTCAAGGGGATGCTCAGGGAGCAGAGACCATCACCCTGGTCCCCCCCACCGCATCCCTGCCAGCCCCGTAGGGCTTCAGGTGGGACCCTGGGGCATTACCTCCAGCAATTAAGACTTTCTTCATTCCCATCCTCTTTCCGTTCTGAAGCAGCATTTACGTTCATTTTCTTCCCTGGCTGCTGTGAGATTTGTGCCGAGGGGACTTTTTTTTTTTGGAGAATGCCTCTGACAGAAATGTGTTTTCTTATCCCTTGAAGCTGAAAGCCATAAAGAAAAGAATGACTTTAATGAACAGACCTTGCCGAATCACCACCTTGAAGCTCCAGCCGCTCATGT
This sequence comes from Tringa tobata, assembly GCA_033628505.1. Lineage (NCBI taxonomy): Eukaryota > Metazoa > Chordata > Aves > Charadriiformes > Scolopacidae > Tringa > Tringa tobata. Next base: position 843,072 of record JAHREE010000371.1, read on the forward strand.
GAATCAAAACCTGCCGAAAGTAGGTCATATAGTAAAAATGAATTAGGTTTACTTCACATTTTATTGACTCTGCCAGTTTTTCATTCATAGAGGCTTATAGTTAGGAATGTATCTTGTCTTTTTAATGCTAGACTGAGGTAAAAAGGGAAAAATACTGTTCTTTATTCCCTCCCTGTTAGCTTGCGTGTTTGGGGTGGTCAAGTATGTGATGGATATGCTTTCTCTTTTCCTTCTTTATAAATTCTTTTTATTCTTCTGTGCTGAAGAAATGCTTAAGTGATGGTCAAACTCCCGTGGTACATTCAGAAGCGGGAATTCAGCCTGGTCCCAACAGTTTGTGCAACACCTAAATTCGTCTTAAAACTTCAGAGAAGGGTTAGAAGTGGTGCCTGTCTGCGGGCAGACAGATCATCCTGAGTCTCCTCCTTCGTGCTCTGCTGAACCAGGGAAACACACTTGGACCAAGGATGCTTGGGGTGTCCAACCCTATTTATCCGGTTGTAACATTTAGAAGATCCTGGTGGGCTGCAGGGGGACATTCGTAGGTCCAGAGGGCGCTGAGTTTCTTCAAAAGTAGAATTTTTCTTCTTGCCCTTTATTTATAGGATTCATTTGAGTTGTCGGGGAGGAAGCACAAATTAAAATCATCGTAGATGCTTGTTTTGTAGAGCTGCAGGTTGGACTCTGCTGGAGGCAAGGGGGGAGGAGGGTCCCAGCTGTGCAGCCACGTTTGTGCAGGTTTCACCACCAATGCAGCAGCCTGTTGCAATCCTGGGAGTTAACCTGGAGTTTTTAATTCATTTCTGGGTTGCATCTGTTAAACTACCACTGATTTAGCCCCTGTTTGTTTGTTTTGGCAGTGTGGGGCTGCAGAGCATGCTGCTTCCCAGAAGTCTGAGTGGATGGAGTTCGGGGGGGAGTGGGTGGTTTCAGACACTGAATAGCCAAGTATTTGGGAATGTGAGGAGCAACACTCTAGTAATTTCGCTTAAATGTGGGACTGTTAAGACCAATCTGGCTGGGTTTTGGCTTGAATGTTGTCACTGTCCCCCTACTGTTGATGGGACAAACCTGGCTTGGCGTGGGAGCTGTGTTCTTGGGGGTTTCCAATAACCTCCCTGTCCTGAGAAATAAATGCACTAATTAGGATTTGGGAGTGTAAACAAAAGGTGAAGGTCCATAAGTTTGTTTGACCATTGGGTTACAGCTTGCAGCAGCTTCTTTCAGTGTTATTTACTGCCTGCAGGGAGGGTGTTTTTCTGGTGGGAAAGGAATTAATGGAAAGCATAGGCCATAAGGAAGGGTGGTTGTGCTGGGGAGCACTTGTTTGCCATCCTGCAGCTGGGGAGCTCAGTGGTTAAAAGATGATGGTGTGAGGGCTTTCCAGCAGTGGGGCTCCCTTCTTGTGAAATAGTTTCCTGGTTTTGTGAAACCCTGGATTTCGGTGTGGTCAAACCTGCCTTGTCATCCGGCAGATGATGGACGGACACCACCCCTTAATCTCTGCGGCGTGGACACGACTGCAGGTCGGTCACCTTACTCAGATCAAACTTTGAATTTTGGTGTAAAGCCTTCAAGCATCAGCGGTTCCGCTGCTCCTCCACCAATCCTTGCTGGTGATTAATTACTCTCACTTAAAAATTATGTGCTTTATTTCCCGTTAGACTTTGTCTATCTTCAGTTTGTAGTCATCGGGTCTTGTGGTCTTCGTCTGCCGTTTTCTGCTTCTCTCTGGTACCATGATTTCTCTTGAAGTTTCTGCTGGAGTTAAAACAATCTGGTCCCAGCTTTAGGAAGAAGCTGGGAGGAAGAGGATGGAGAGAAGGCAGAAACGTTGCAGTGGTGGGATCCCATGGCTTTGTGCACGTGGTGTTCTTTATTTAAAAGATGTTTTTTTAAGGCAGGCATGTAATAACACTCAGCACTGAGATTTTTATCTTGTGGTTAGGATTTCTGTCGTAGCTAATGGCAAAGCTGGGAATGAGGGCAGCTTCTCTAACGATTGATTTATTTTTTTTTTTTTCCTCCTTCTTCCTCACTCTTCTGCCTGCTGTAGATGGTACATACTTTAAGAGAGTGAAAAATCCCTACTGCTAAGTTAGGATTTGTTTTGCAACCTTCTCTCTGCAATTACAGCTAACTGCTTTGATCTCAGCTGAAGACCTTTATCCAATGACAGCATATAAATCTTTCCTACCTGTGGTTTTCATAGTTTAAAAAAATAATGCCAGAAACTGTCTGGGTAGGAGGAGACAGTCCCCACTGGTACCCCTGTATCAGGCTGCCTGGGGAGGGCACAGCAGAGAGTACAAGTAGCCTCTGTCCTTGTAATTACTGCTGGAGAATCCAGGCATTACCTAAAATCACAGCTTGAAAAAATTAAACTATTTAATCTTGCATAATACAGCGTGACATACAAACGAGGGCCTGTAAGTAAACCACTATTCTACTCCAGAAAAGACCTCCATTGACTGTTAAGTGAATAATAAATCTTTCATTTTTCTCTAAGAAACAGTAATTACAGAATCTTCAGCTGCGATGGGTATCTCCTGCTGACAATAAACGTCTGTCCTTCATCAGGCTCTCGGTGATGGATGCTGGTGTGGACTAGGCTGTTGAGATAATATAAAATACTGTCTGTAGTACGTCCTGGCAGCACTTTTTTTTTTTTTTTTTTTTTAAAAGCCTCGTGAGTACAGATTGGGATGGTTCTCTGTGTATCCAGGAACACGTCTTGTTTGTCACACTTTCTTTTTTTAACATTTCCAAGATATTTTTTGCTGGCTGGCTGTTGGTTACTAGCAAGGAGCTCCGAGGAGATAAGCTCCGCTCTTGGGTAGGTGGGAAGCTGCCTCAGCACTCGCAGCGGGGAGGCACGACCTCTTCCACTGCTTCGCCTGCAAAACCGAAGTGGAAAACCCAAGTGGATCAATGGGAGCCGTGGTCCAGCGTGGACATGGGTGGCAGTGAAGTGTGAGCAGCTCAGAGGCCGCTGTGGGTGCAGCTCTAGCACCCAGAGCCAGCTCAAGGTCAGGTTTGACTGCTGTTCCGTTTCACCCGCTGTCCCGCGGTGGGGATTGGTACGTGTAGCAGAGGAGGAGATCAAAAAGGATCTTCATCTTCAATATGCATCTTCGTTGGGGCTAACATGGACCTTGCTGGAGGGCAAACATGGAAGTTTCTCTGGCGCAGGACCTACAGCTGGAGGTTTCAGCTCTGCTGCCCAAGCCATCCCCGGGGACGACGGGTCTGCCACATGTTGGTGTGTATTTGGTTGCTGCTTATGAGAGATCTTCACTCTGGGTGTCATGGATCTAGCAGGACAACTGGGTGCACCTGGGAGCAGCCAAGTGTCAGGGGAGCAGCCCAGTGCAGCTGTCTGTAGTAACAGCCAAGAGCTGAACTTCTGCACACACCGTAGAAGGGCTTCTGCTACTGGGTGTTTGCAGTTTTAACACACAATGTTGGATGGATTTATATATTTTGCAGTTTTAACACACAATGTTGGATGGATTTATATTTTTTTTAATCATGCTTATTCATTCAGGATCCCCTCGCTCTCTCCTTGAGAGACATCAGTCCTCCCATGGCGCCCCTTGATGCTTCCAAAAGTCATCTTCAGGGTTAGTTCCTGATAGAGACTGTTGTGATGAGCTGGTCTTGAGCAGAAATGGAAAAATAATTGTGACAAGGTCCAAACAAAAAAGGAAATGTTGCCACAACCTTGCAAAATGCAGGTTTTAAACGTGCACTCCTCAGCACTAGCTTGTTGACTGTCATGTTTCAGCCCTGCTTCCAAATCACCTTACATACACCAAGGCTTTAAAACTGGATTCCTTTTTTTTATTATTATTTTTAAAGGAAAAAAAAGGAAAAGAATATTTCTGGACTCGGAATGCTTCTAGTCTTTAAACTCCTGAATGTGCATGGCTTTGAAATGAAGATAAAACTGGAAAGAATTTATAGAGAACATCATGTCTCAAATGCTTTTCCTAGGAAGCAGCAACGAGTTCCTCTTGGATGCTCGGCCAGGTACCACAAAGGACTGGGGCCTCTGTGGTGGGGTCCTTTTGGCTGGATGGGTGGGGACTTGCCTGAGCTGGACTCTGGAGTTAACGCTGAGAAAGATAAAAGGATAAAGGGCTGGAGCCAGATGGACTCTAAATCTACTTTTAATTCTCAGACTGGTTCTTGAGAAAAATATTTCTTGAAAAGGGTTGCAACCTTATGAAATGGCTGCAGATCTGAATTTACTGACAACTCTGAGATATCTTTATTTTATGGGTTTTTTTTTTAATCCCCTGGTTTAACATTTTGATCCCATGGGAGTTTGGTGGCAGCAGAGAGGCTTAGCCTCTGTTTTGGAGAAGGCTCAGGTAGCTCTGGTTTTCTTGCAGTCTCATTAATTGCAGAGCCTCTTTGAATCACCTAGAATTCAGAGCCAGTCAGGGGTTGTTGCCTGCTTTGGCTGCCACAGCACAGCAGAGACTTTTTCCATGCTGGGTTCACGTCCTTGAGACTTGAAACCACCTCAGTAAGGACTGGGAGATGTGTGAGCCTCCACCAGTGCTGCTGGGGGCTTGGGCCAAGCCTGATCTCTGGTTCTCTAACTTTTAAAAAGACAGCAATCGGGCAGGCAGATGCTGTGCTTTGACCCTGGGGTTTTTCTCTTGCCCCTATTCCAGGCTGCTCTTCAGCAACTCTGCAGTGGACACGTGAGGAACACGATACTGGTTTGAAGAGAGCATCGAAATGAGCAAATACCCAACTTTTGTCTTAAATAGCAGCTGTGTTTCTTGCTTCCTTTTCCTCTTGTGATACGCAGTTTCTTGTTGGTGTTTTTTTTTTCTTCTTTTTTTCCTTTATTTATTTATTTTTATCTTTCCCTCACTGCAGTTGCCCTAGTTACAGCTGTCAGATTCTATCTCCGCGGTGGTCTGATTTGGCAGCCCCGTTCCCTCTTAAAACTCGCAGACAAATGACGGCGCGTGACTTGCAGCATCCTCTGGTTGCTCTAGACTGTCACAGCAAGGCTGGAGTAATCCACGTGGAAGTGGAAAACCCAACTGTCTTCTAGGAGGAAAGCCTTGCAGAATATGGAGATGGAGGGGGTTTTGGTGGAGGGCCAGAAGCTCTTCTAGTTTTATGCCCATGTTTAAGCCACGCCAAGCGTATGCTGCATCCTCCGTGGTTAGTGATGGCTTCATGGTGTTCTTTGTGTGTGTTGTGTGTCTTCTGCTCCTTTTCTGAAGGTGTTTTCTGGGCACCATTTCATTGCTGCTGGTTTAAATCCCAGGTTGAGCCATATTGTTCCTCGGAAATGGGTGGAAATAACTTGCTGAGATGACTGCCTAAATAATTTACTCTTGGAGGAGCATTCTTTGTGCGCTCTCTGAAGCGATGATGAGGAAGGAAGTAGGACACTTCAGCACAGCAGCACGTTGAAAAACATCTCCACTTCTTTTCCAGAGATAGGAACAAATTTTGCAGGCCATCTTGAATGTTCTGCTACCTCGTGTCCAGTGACTGATGTGGTCCGTTTCATATTATCCAGTGCTTTTCTTCCTGTCTGGAGCAAAAACTGGCCTTGCCTTTGTGGCTGGTGACAGAGGAGCTCCTGGCATTTCCTGAGATGACTCATCCCTTGCCATGTTGATGCAGTTGGGGTGGCTTTGGGCTCTGCAGTGGTTTGGTAATTAACTGGGCAACTTTCTGAAAAGGCTTTCGATAGTGACTCCTCGTGACTTTTTATTTGCTGTTTAAGCCATTGAGCTGCGGTGATGAGAAACTTTTGTTTGTGAAAGAGGGAGCTTTTGGGCTTTCCCTGCTGCTGGATTACTCAGATGACGCCCCGTGGGCTACAGCTTGAAAAGGGGCAGATGTCTGTGGTTAAAGCAGAGGATTAAAGCTGAAGAGCTGAACGTTTCTGCCGTGCCACGTGTTTTTCGGTATGATCTGGGCTGTTGACCTTTCTGTGCCTCCCTCGGCTCATCGGTACAGTCAGCCCAACGGGGACATTGCTCACATTATTGCATTTCTTGGGTAATTGATGCCAAAACCGCATTTTCTAGTCTGTCCTCCTGTCTCCCGAGGGAGTTGCTGAACGGGCTTTTCAGGCCTTGGGAAGCTCTGGGTGGGTCCCTGGTATGGTATGAGGGTCTGGTAAAGAAAGGGGTCATGGTGGACCTTGGCCCTCAACTGTAGGGAGGTCTCCGTGGGCATCATGAGCCCTTGTAGATGTGCATCCATGCAGAGCAACATGCCTGCAGCTGAAGAGGAGCTCCACAGCCTTCATGGGGGTGTCAGCAGCTCTGGGTCCGCATTTCAGTAGCATTTGGGGGAGATCACAGCTCCCATGGAGAAGACTTGGTGCTGGTCTCTTCTCACAGGTAATTAATGACAGAACGAGAGGGAATGGCTTCAAGCTCCAACAGGGTAGGTTTAGACTGAACATCAGGAAAGAATTCTTCACGGAAAGAGTGGTTGGGCATTGGAATAGGCTGCCCAGGGAGGGGGTTGACTCACCATCCCTGGATGCATTTAAGAGATGATTAGATGCGGTGTTGGGGGATATGGTGTAGGGGAGGACTTTGTAGAGTAGGGTAGATGGTTGGACTCGATGATCCCAAGGGTCTCTTCCAACCTAGATGATTCTGTGATTCTATGACTCGGTCACGGATGTGGTTTAGTGATGGTTCTTGTCAGGGTTGGGTTGATGGTTGGACTCGATGATCTGAAAGGTCCTTTCTAACCTAGACAGCTCTGTGATTCTGTGGATCCATTTGTGCCTGTGCAGGTGGAAGGGTTGGGTCTAGGGAGCGAGTGTACTTGTTCCTGGGAGGGAGCAGAGGCTTCTCCTGCTCCAATGAATTTATAGCACATGTCCCACCACGGGAGCAGGTTTTAAAACCGGGACAGGGTGGCAGCTTGTTGTTTGGGAATACGCTTGGGCAGCGGAGTAGCCTGGTGCTCTTCTGCAAGCCGTGTAAAGGAAAGGGTCGGTCTCTGTGATGAACCACCATGATCTGGGTACTGATGTTGCGCTAATTACAATATGTAACACTCTATTAGGGACCCCATTACTCAGCCCGGCCGCGGCCCCGCAGGGAGGATGAGCAGGTAATAGATGGCTGCAGTAGGAGCAGAGTGACTGTAGCTGGAGGTGATCTGTGAAGCATCCCTGGAAAAATACCTTGGTGTGGAGAAGAAAACCTTTGCGCTGGTTTTAAATGAAGTGGAACGAGCAGGGTCAGAGCTGTCCCCGTGCCTTCCCCCAGTTTGTGGCACGTGTGTGTCACCAGGCTGCATCCTGCTCCGTTCCTACCTGTCTGCACCATGGGCTTCTTGCTGGGGGGAGAAAACTGGTCCTTTTTCAGTGCAGCTTTGGAAGATGCAATTTTTCTGACCAAATACCGAGCTGTGGTCTCCACACAATTACTTGTGTACGGAGGGTTTGATGCCAACCTTGGCTGCGCCACTACAAAAACGCAGTGATTTTTACACAGGCTGGAGTTTGTGGAAATAATATGGAAATTCTATTTATTCTTAATACATGAAAACCCATGCTGAAGATGAAAATTCATCTCACAAACCGCTCTTTAAATTACCCCCATGTGGTGTTCGAAACATTCTGCTCAACCTCGTTAATTAAAGACTAAACTCCACGAAGCAACCTCTTTGCATCCCTCCCCTCCTCCCCCAATTTGCTTCCTTGGCTGTTTGCTTAAAACACATTTCCTCTCTTGGGATGAACGACCGAATTGTGCTGTTCCTTCCTCTCCTGAATGTCCAGGAGCGTGTTATTTTCTGGGTTTGCTGTAGAAGCAGCAGGATTCTGGACCTTTTCCCCCAGCGAGCAACAAAACCCAACGGGTACCATGCCCTGACCCATGGATGGGTTCAGCCATGGCCAGGTGAGGTGTCACCCAAAACGCTTTCTTGACTACATGTCCTGCTCTCACTGCCAAATTGGTCACTTTTGGGCCAGGAAGAACTGATGGTGACCTCAGGGGAGACCATCACAGCACCGTGGTGCTCCTGTTGTGCTCCAAGCATCCCCCTCTTGGGTAAACATCCCTCTTTGTGGGTTTTTTTTCCTTCTCATCTGTAACTGTAGGGTCGTTAGCAGCGTTGTAGATCGTGGTGCCTCTCCAAGCGCCGGCAGCATTGCTGTGGTGGGGTCCTTGCTGTCAGCACTTGGAAAGCAATCAAAGGCTTTGATGTGTCGGGTCAGCTGAGCTCAGCGTAGCGTGAGGGTTCGTTTGTGCCACCTAAATAAACAGGGTTTTACCCAGTCAGCTTTGCTTTTCCTGCCCTGCTTTGGGAACTGAACTCTAGGGATGGTGTCTCTGAGAACAAAAAGGCAGCGAAGAGATGAATCAGTGGCTTCTCTAGTAGATGAGGGACCGTCACAGAAGAACCTGGTGGTGGGCCCTGCGCGTTGCTGGCGCCCATCCCCTGTGCAAGTGGCAAAGCCCTGTCTGTGGTGTTTTCTTGTCCTTCTTAATCCCTCTTTTCTTCTTAATACCTTGGGAATGAATGGCATCAGTCCCAGATTCGAGGTTCAAACAGGAACCATCTAGAAGATTGATACCGTTTTCTCTTGTGACCGTTGTGTGTAGACACTAATGGCTGGTAGGAGTCAGGGAGCAAACAACTAATGAAAAAAAAAAGCCCTCTAATGAATCACTGTGTTCTTGCACACTGTTACAGGAGAGTCCCGGAGGGTGCTCAGTTCTGTATTTGCAAGAAATAGATGGGCAGAAGGGACCATAAGTGGACGGGTGATCTTATATCACACCAAAGGAGAGAGCAATCTCATACTTGCTGTTCAGAGAAGCGGGATGCACCTTTATTACAGCAGCAAATTGAAAAGCTGTGGGTAGAAGATTAGATTTACCAGCCTGGAGAATGCCTCCTGGAATTCAGGTACAGTCATGCCGATAATAGAACATTAAAATTTGATAGCTCTTGGTTTTATTGGAAGTCTGGATTTACTGCTAGTAACCAGAGCGCGCTAGTGACCTGGCATAGGGTCACCGTGGCGGCTGGTGGAGCATCCACCAGCATCTCCATCCTGTGGTGGTTTGTGTGTGGCATTCACAGAGCAGTGCCCTGTGCTTTTGCTTGCTGGTGAGGATGGAGCAGCTCCACGGGGACTTGCTATTGCCTTTTGGCTGGAGGTCTCCATCCCTCAGCGAGGAGGGATGACTTCTTAAACGAGCTACTGATAGTAAAATCCCAACCACTTTTTGAATTTTGACCTCTAATTCATCACATTGTACACCGTGTGGGGTGCTTCCCACTTCTCATACAGCTCAACCTCTCAGCTTTGCTTGGCTTCCTCATCACTTGTGTGTTGGGCCTGTTTCACACACCCCCTTTGACCTGGAGGTCAAAAGCCCCCCCATGAGGGGCTTTTTGAGGGGCAGCATCCAAACATGAGGGCCGGGATCCCACTTGAGGAGAACCTCACTTCTAGCCGAGGGGACTTCGTGGACCATTGTATCTTTGGAAGTACGATCTTGTTGGTTCTCAGTGCTTTTCTTCTGTAGACAGTTCAAGATGAAGAGTGGCACGCGTTGCTTTAACCAGATCTCTGCTGATGCCTGTGGTGACACCACGACCTCTTGGTGGTGGTGTGGTATGTAGGAGCCTTTGGGGTGTAGCTGTGGAGTGGTATCCTGTTGCATTTGGCTTTTTGCGTCCCCCACTCACAGATATCATCCCCACTCCAAAAGACTTGAAAAAAGGAAAAATAAGATTTGTAACGACCCTTGAGGGAAGAGTGTGCGGAGGAGCTTTTGTCTGTGGCAGCAGTTGAGCTTACTTCTGACTAGCTTGAGTTGTGACAGAGCCCTGCTCCCTCCAATGGGTCTGCTCAGGCACCGGTGTGGTCGTGGTCCATGGTGACCCTGCCTTGGGTGGGGGTTGCACCAGATGGAGGTCCCTTCCAACATATAGCCTTAGGTGTTTAAAAAAAGAAAAGTGAGGACACAGGTTTTGTCAGTGAGCTCAGCAGATATGAGTAACTCCAGGTGAGGAGAGAAACTCTTGTTTTAACTCTGCTGCTTTCTGACCATCCCCACATCTGAGGTGGGTCACCAGATGACATCCCCACCAGCAGGCCCAGGGAGCCAGATGAACACCCCATTTCTGCACCATCCATCGGCACAGCGGGATGTGGTGCACGTTCCCCTTGCCACCTTCTCGCCTGTGGATAGCTGCCAACCACTGGGAAGGGAAGATCTCCATGTCATGCCAGGCACCGTGACCTTCTGCTGGCAGCACCAGCCCCGGGTTCAAGCCACTGGTGGTTCCCAGACAGGGCTGGAGGTGGGAGCAGCAGAGCTGCCCAGGCATGCCGCATGCCTGCGCTCAGCACAGATCATCCCGACCGCTGGCTTCGGAGGGTTTATTATTTTTAGACGAAGCGGGAGATGGGAATGTGCTGAGCCGGCTCCTAAGACCTGCCAAAAAAAGAACATCGCTCAGGATTTATTTTAACTTCCTCCAGCCCTGTCTCGACACAAGGGCGATCTACCTGGGATTGATAAGTGAGACTGTGTAGGGTCAACAAGGCTTTTGGAACACATCCGTAAGGTAGGGGAAAAAAAAAATTCGGAAATATTAGAGGAACTCCAATCAGGACAAAGATCAGGCTTAAAAAAATAAAGCGTGTGTTTTACACCCAGAAAAATCCCAAGTACTAGATTTTTAGTTCTTAGTACTGGTAGTAAGCAAGTCTAAGGAACTTCTTGCTGTTTAGGGACAAATTATGGCAGCTGTATTTGCAAATTCTTGGTGCTTAGTGCATGGCTGGGAGGAGCACAGCCCTCTGGATGAGAAGAGCCGTGGGAAAAACCTGGAGCCCTGGTGCAAGGACAGGTGGAGCTGCTGGCTCTTTAACGTTCATGGGGTTGGGTGGTTTTTTTCTCCTGTGCTTCCCTCAATTAAACCCATGAGTCGTTGGGTGATGCTTTTTGACTTTCCCAGACCCTGCCATGCTTCGGGGTGGTCCTGGGTCCAGCTGGGTGGTGGGAGCTCTCGGGGGACACCCAGGGTGTTTGCTGGCACCAGCTGAGGAGCCATCCTTGTCCCAGGAGGAACTCGAGGCTTCCCCAGCGAGCGGGGCTGGGGATGACACCCACCTTCAAATACGGGCTTTTATTCTTGGCCCTTGCAACCAGAAGATAAACTCCTGACTTACAGGGTAAAGACAAACCACCCTGGGGTTATCTGGTGTCACACTATTGGTGTGACAAAGTGCCTCTCATAAGGACATTATCATAGGGTTTTGCTCCACTGGAAGGACAGCAATAGAGGGCTGCGGAGGGGTACGGCATTTTTTGTGAGCTCGCTGGGGAATAACTCATTTTTTTCCCCAGGGCGATAAGTTGCGTTGAAAGTTTTCAAGACCTGTAAAATTAGGAGTAAATTTAAAATGTCTGGAACATGGTACTCTCTTTCATAGAATCATAGAATCATCTAGGTTGGAAGAGACCCTTGGGATCATCAAGTCCAACCATCTACCCTACTCTATAAAGTCCTCCCCTACACCATCTTTGTGTACCAAATAAGCAAAAAAAAAAAAAAAAAGGTGGAAGTAGTGTTTATTGGTAGCTGTGATGAACCAGGGACAGAAGAAAAGCCAGGTTTGTAGCAAGATGTAATGTCTTTTATTAGAACAGCTGGCAGAGCTGGAGAATGTCCTTTCCTCAGTCTGGGAAAAGAAGATGAAAATATTTTAAGCAGACTGCTGGCTGCGTTAGGCAGGGTCCTAAATGGGTGTCCCAGGGAGGTGATGCAGTAGGGTGGGCAAAGCCTGGTCCATCTCCGTGTGGGCTGGGTGGGATTGCTCTGAATTGGAAGGCGTTAGGGATGGCTTGGGTTTGGGGAGGGGGGCACAGACAGCCTTATTTGTGTCCCCATCCAGCTGTTCCCCCAGCAGACAACTTGCAGGTGTCCCTGGGAGAGGGGGAGCTGGCTCAGCGAGCTCAGCTTTCTCCTTGGCTATCAGTGCTTCGCTTCCCTGAGTGAATGTTTTCTGCCAGAAAAATGTTCCCAGCTATATTTTTTTATTTTTTTTTATTTTTTTTTTCCCCACTGGCTTTATGGAAACACTGTGCCTTTCTTCTCCTGGCATCCCAGCTGGTGCCTGCCCTTCCTGCGCATACCGAGTCCTCCGTCGCTGATAGGGGCTGCTCACACGCTCTTGGTCAAAACTGGTTTGCATTAGGGGGGTGAAAAAAAAAATTAATACACTTTTATGTAAATGAAATTTGTTTTCCGTGGAGCGGCTTGGCTTTGTTTTCACATAGTTTCTTGGGAGGGGAGTGTGGGCAGCCAAATCCCAGAGCCTGTAGGTGCCACCCTGGTGGGACGTGTCCCTCAGCCCACCACCAGGGCACCCCTGGCTCCCCACCAGCACCCTGCCTCTGCCTCCAGAGTGAAATACTCAGAATATCCTTAGGGAAATATTCCAGGGTTTAAATTTCTGGGGGGAAAATGAATCTGCAGGAAAGTTTTGGGTGGATTTTTGAGTGGGTTTGTTTGGATTTTTTAACGGTTTTCTTCTTTATTTTTTTAAGCCATCTTTACTCAGTGCCAGCCTGGACTTGAGCATGAAAGCGATGATACGCTTTTTAGCTGAATTTCCCAAAGAAATGAAGCTGCTGCAACTTGCATGTCTATCAGCTAGACCCCTCTGTCTCCGAGTCACGGAGATTTCCAGCTTTCTGGCTAATTCCAGCCAGATTTGACAACAGAGGCGAGGTCTCTGAGATGGGCAGTTCCAGCAGATTTCCCAAGGACAGGTAATCAGAATAAACGAGAGACCCTCGATGCTGCCGAGGGAACAGCTGCAAGTACTAAACTCAATTAGAGTATTGAACGTGAAAAGAATTTGTATTTATGAGGGGCAGAAAATAGGTTTCATAAACTGTGGTGCTTGTTTCTCTTTGCCTTTTTGATGAACGGAATCGCTCGTTTATAAAAGATGCTTAAAGGACCCTGCGTGCACCACTTATTTAACAGCTCGTAGTGAGCCTTGATGGGAAAGTGACCTAGTTCAAGTCCCCAGAGGGTACTGCAATAAAAATGATTATGAATAAAAATACTTTTATCACCATATGGCAGTTTCAGGCATTGCACACATACATAGTCTGTGACCGTTTTTGTCCAGAAATGGTGAGCTGCTTTTCTTTTTCTTTTTTTTTTTTTCCTCTTAAATAAATCTAGCTGGCGAAGGCAGCAGAGGAGGGGTTCCTGTTATTAGTATTCTCCCCTGTGAACCGGCTGCAAAATCCTGGGTTGCTGGGAAGGGGAGGATGGGTTTTGTTCTGCTGGCTGCCCTGGATAATGTGCTTTGGGGAGCTGAAATCCTCCGACGGAACAGAATCCGTTTTGCAGGTGCAGAGCACTTTACTTTTTTCCTTATAAGCCCAAGCAGAGATTTAATTGCTGCTCTTCAGAAGTGCAAAACAAGAGAATGTAATAATTAGAGCTGTCAGGGTGTCCTTTCTTTTATGCTGATGCTGACATTAGCTGGTTTAAGGCCTATTTTTAACCTCTTGCAGCATTGAAGACTTGCTGTGTATTTTCTGTCTGGCTTTATTTGTTCCAAACTTTGTAAATTTTAAGTAACCTGAACTGGAGGAGGTGGGGAGAAAGAGGAAAAACTGGATGAAAATAGGAAGGAAGGAGGAAAAAGTGAACCAAATCAAATAAAAAAAAACATATCTGTAAATTATTTCCACCTCACTGTGGGATTTTTTTTTCTTTTTTCCTTTTTATGGGCCTGCAAAATTCCCTCTAACTGGAAGCTAAAAAATTTCAAAACACAAAGCTCTGAGCGCCTGGTAAGATAAATATTGTGCTTAACGTACCTTCAGACAGGGCCTTGGATACTGCAGACAGCAAGAGGACTGTTTTTCTGCTTAAATAGTCATGGTTTTATTGAACTTCACTCCTGACACCTCTGGGGGTTATCCTGATGAGCCAGCAGCAATAGTAGGATTGATGGGAACCAGGTAGGATGTGCTGTGCTGATTCAGCACTTCCTGTGTATTGTGTATATGTGTGTGTATTTATATATACATAGATGGGTGTATATATATCTCTCTCTCTATCTGCATAATAAGTGTTGAGAGTGACCTGATGCTGCCCTGCAGCTCTGCTGGGGCAATGGGGAGCTGCTGGTTTTTACTGGAGACCAGAGAATCATAGAATCATAGAACCTTTTGGGTTGGAAGGGACCTTAAAGACCATTGAGTTCCAGCCCCCCCTGCCATGGGCAGAGACACCTCCCACCAGACCAGGTTGCTCGAAGCCCCATCCAGCCTGGCCTTGAACCCCTCCAGGGATGGGGCAGCCACAGCTTCTCTGGGCAACCTGGGCCAGGATCTCACCACCCTCACAGTCAAGAATGTCTTCCTAATATCTAATCTAAATCTCCTCTCTTTCAGTTTAAAACTGTTCCCCCTCGTCCTATGGATCCCCTATGGATCAGGGGATCAAGAGTCCCTCCCCATCTTTCCTGTAGCCCCTTTAGGTATTGGAAGGCTGCAGTAAGGTGTCCCCAGAGCCTTCTCTTCTCTAGGCTGAACTGGTGGAGATGCCACCGTGCAGGGTGCCGAGGACTTCGCAATGATGTAGTGAAGGGTTCCTCCATATCCTGGAGGGACAAACCCGAAGGGCACACTGAACCTGGGACTTCTTGGGATGTCAGAATGGTCACAGTCCTTTGGGGCTGCTTCAGGATCTCCTTTAAACCAGGGGAGGGATGGAAGAATAGCATTGTGGTTGTGTGGTCTTAGTCTCACTAAATTAGTGCCAGAATGGGATGCTCAGACAGTCTCACCACATGCCTTTACATATGTAGGCTTTTTTTCTGTCTGGTGCTTCGTTATATATATTTTTTGGTACCTGTCAGTGCTGTTGGCAGTACCTGGAGGCTGCAGGGAGAGGTGGGGATGGGTGGCTGGTGGAGGACACCTCTTGGATGCCTGTGATGGTAGGGTGGACTCTGCCACGTTGGTGGGTAGGCACTCGGATCCTGTGGCTGTAGCTGGAGAATCCCATCGGAGGCGGTGGGAGCCTGCACGGTGGTGTGTGTCAGCCCGCCCAGCGAGGGCCCATTGTACTGGAGAACACAGAAGGTGGTGTTTGCAGCAGATTTATTATATTTTCTTAGAGTTTCTTGGCATGGATGGCTCATTCTCCACTTGCCCTTCTGGTTCCTTGCGGACGGATTAGAGCGTTGTCGTACCACCGCTCCTGGCCCTTTTCTCGATGCAAGGGTATTGGCATCCAAAATATGGATTTCTAATCCTAAAATTACAACCTGCCCTTTCATAACTCAAAATCAGTTAGTTAATCTCCAAATAGTTCCCCAGCCCCTCGTTAGTCACTTTGCGCTGTTACGTTCTCAGCAAAACCTTTATCCAGGCATTAAAAGTGTGAATGTTAAACACTCCTGCTGTTCTCCTCAGCTGAACCTGCAGACCCCAAAGAAGGATGGGGTAGCAAAGGATGGAGCTTTCCGTGGAGGAAGGGAGCCCCGGTGAGCTCAGCACTGCCAGAAGGAGTTGGTGGCTCCACCTTCTCCTTCCCCAACCCCGTTTGTGTGTGCTGCTAGACCGAGTGGCCCCAAGCTTTCCTCTTCCATGGGTGAAAATGAAGCATCGGAGCCATGGAGAGCCACTGATGTAAATCTGACCTGGGAACCAGGGTTGAAATCTTCTCCCTTTAAGGCTGGCCCAGCTGTAATTTGTTGTTTGTAACCACAGTCCAACCAGAACCAAGCTCCCCCCATAATGAGCTCAGTGATTTGCCCATCGCTGTGTTTCTAGAAGCTCTCGAGTTTTGTTTGGTTTTGTTATTAACTTTTTCTGAGAGAGCAAAGTAGGACTGTGCTATTAAGATTAGTGATTTTTTTTTATTATTTTTTTTTAATCCCTCCCCCAGTAATCAGGAAACCAAATGGGCATTTCTGCAAGCAGCAGAACTAATAAACCTGGTTTCCTTTGTATTTATGTCTCTTGGTTGATTGAGTACTTCCCTAATTAAATTAGGATTCTATTATGTCTGCTTATACCTATAGCCTCTCCCTCCCATTACTTTTCTGGCAACGTGTAGAGGCTGCTATAATTGACTGGAGAAAGGGGCCGGCGGGATTAAAAGCTGTTGGAAGATAAACCTCGTGAATGGCGGCGTCCAGCATCCCTCCACCACCCGGCTGCCTGTTTCCACGAAGCTGGTAGAACATAATTATCTCTGATGGCTTTGAAGCTACCTAATAGCCTTAAAACTCACAAGGGAAAGGGGGGAAAACGCGTGCGTGTGCGCCCACGTGAGTGGGATCTCCAGGTCAGCTCCTTCCCCGTGGAGCTGGAGAAGATGGATGGATGGTGGAAGAGGGGATGGTGAACACTAGGGTGGTGGGGTTTGGGTTTTTTTTTTGGCATGAACACCAGTTTCCCAAATGTGGTCTGCACCCAGAAAATCAGGCTGTGCCTTGAAAATCAAGTGCCTGAGCGCCGGGGTAAACCTTGCCGATTTTGGGGCAGGTGGGAGGTGGTTGAGCCCATGTTGAGCAAAGCTCTGCTTCCAGGGGTCAATAGGAAGAATTAGTGTCTCACAGCCCCCTGGAAGGTGCTTCATTTGTAAGCCCCTCTGCCCTCATCCCCACCAGTGACACCCTCTGAGCAGGAGACCCTCCAGGCTGAGCCTCCTGGGTCTCTCCATGTTGGACCATGTTGAGGTCTTGATGTGTGTTTTGGGGAGCCTTCACCCTGAGGAGCAACACAAGAGCTTCCAGTAGACGTGTGCCTGGTACAAGACTGTGGGGTCTCTGTCCTGTAACAGGGTTGAGAAGGCAAGGTGTTAGGTTGAAGGGTGGTGTGAGATCTTCCTCCGTATGTCACAGATTGTATGGAATGATTGTAATTCTTGCTGGAAATCAATCTTCGGTCTCAAATGCTGGGTCAGGCTTGGTGGTTTAGAAAAGATGGGAAAATCGTGACCTTGCATGGCAGATACCCATGTGCATATAATGATCTGACTTAAGAGGTGGCAGCAATGCTCAACTAACCTTTTTTCTTTAAAAAAAAAGAAACAATCCACAAGGGTGCAGAGAGACAACCTTTAAATCTTTATATTTCCATATGTGGCCCAGAGGTGGGAATTGCTTAATACTGGTATGGCAGCACGGCCAGGTCCTACAACAGTAATTGCATAAATAGAAAATATTCTCAGCCTACCTTTTTGCCCTTTCTTGAAAGTGTATCTGTTCTTCTACAAGACAGGATAACTTTGAAGCCTTGAAATTGCCATTTGTTCGTTTGTCGTTAACTAAATTAGGTGTGCTGTTGCTTTTCTGAGTTACATGTTTTATTCTACATGCTTTTAGGTGCTTTTAGTTTTAATTTACGATGTGGCCAGGTGCCGCAACGAGAGAAGAATGGGTGGCTTTGACCAAGTCCTCTCCATCCTTATCGAATGGATGCCTTACCAGGTAGATACCTGCTATCGGATGGATACCCACCCCCCACCCTTACCAGGACCACAGTGGATGAGGAAAATGGGAAAAGCCAGGTGCAAGAAGGGGAGGAAAATGGAAAGAATGAAAATAAAGGGGAGAGAGGAGGAAGGCAGTGAGGTCTCACGGGGCGTCGAAAGCTGGAGACCAGGAGCTGTCAGACAATGCCACAGGAAGCCTGAACTTGTATTTTTAGGGAGGCTTGGTTTTATCCTTTACTGTAAATAGTGGGTTTGGGGGAAGAAGGGGAGAAATGACAGCTCTTCCTGCTGCCTGCTCTGCTGGGCTTTGTTCTGCTTTGGTTTTCCTTCCTCCCGACCTCAGAGTTTGCGGAACGAGAGGTGTTGGCATCCTCCCTCCCCGTCCCTCCTGGCACTTGTCCCCAGCACGGTGGAGCGTTTCCAGGTGGCACGTGAGCTGGGGAGCCACCACCCACTGCGTGGGGAGGGCAAGGACCCAGCCTGTCTCCTGGAAATCTAGTTTATTCAGTCAAGGTGTTTAATAGCGATTTACCCAACTGGCAGCCTCTTGACCCGGGACCAGGTTTGCTGTACGTCAGGAGATTTTATTTTTTTTTTTTTTTTCCCCTTTATGTTTCTAAGTCAATGTTTGCATTTCAAGCAGCTCTCAGAACAGAAGAGCAAGGGATGGTTAATCCAATTTGCATAAAATTGTTCAGGAGAACAGGGTGCTTGTGTTTGGAAGGACAGCTGTGTTTTTGACCTGTTTGAGCTTTCGGGAGGAGAAATGATACTGGATTTCCTCGAAGTGTTTTCAAGCTCTCCAGGAGTTTCAGGGCAGAGACCAAGATCCTCTTCCCTGATGTCACATCAGGTGTTTCTCACTTCCTCTTTCTGACTTATTTTTTAGCAGAACTGGGGCACATTTACATTAGATCACAGCGCTGTGCGTTACTGCTGGGTTTGGTGAGGCAGGTTTTAAGGGTGCTTTTAAGGGACTCTTTGCCCATCAGCGTTTAAGACAGGGCTTGAGGATGACTTTCAGTTATCATCAGCATAAGCCCTTTCAGGAGGGATGGGACCATCGTTTCAGGGCCCATTAAGAGGCTGCTACAGATGGCATTTCCTCAGCAGGTTTAAGGAGCTTTTCCCATTCTGCAAGTCCTGCTGAAAATCTCTTAGTGTTAACAACTGTCCTCCATGACCATAAAGCCCAACTCCTGTCCTGCAGGGAACAGCCTGACTTGGCCATCATTCAGGTCAACTTAGTGGCGACTGATGTCTTCAGGTGGATCTACATCTACACAGGGGTGGTTTATCCCCTCTGTATTGCCATTTCTCTTCAGCATAGGTTTTATTTGCTGAGCCCCATTTTTTTCTGGTCTATCACGTTAATGCTTTGAGATCCCATGGAGACAAAGAAAGATATTGCAACAGAAATTTTAGGGGATGCACGTGGGGCGAACAGGGACTAGATTTATTGAAATCTCTGGTTCTTCTTGATCTGAAAGGTACTGGGAACAGCAGCCTTCAGGGAATACTTCAGCTCATCTCTTTCAGAGATGGATGGGAGTTTGGAAATCTGGAGGAGGGAAACAGAATGTGAAAAGCTTTAAAAAAGAAGAAAAGAACAGAGACTTGCAGCACAGGTACCTAATCCAGTCCGGAGATTTGTGTCTCAGAAGTTTTGACGAGGGCTCATTCTTTTGTCTGAAATTACTCATCTTCTTCCTTTGTTGGAAGCGCTGGAGGCTCACGGCAGCGCCGGTGCGTTGTGGCTTCTGCAGACATCTCCTGGGCAGTCGCTGCTGCTGGCGTTGCTGCTGACTTCACTCCTCGGCCACATCACCGCTGCGAGCCCTAACCGCAATTATTCACTCGTAATTAAACAGCCAGGCTGGATTTGTAGCGGCGTTGCGGGCTCGCTGGAAGTGAGCTTGGTTGAAGGCAACATCTCGAGAAGCTGGAGTCAGGTTGGGGCCAGCAAGCCCACCTGGGTGAAAGGCAGGAGCAGAGGGCTGGAAAGCAGGGCCTGAATCAGGGGGAAACGTCTGTCCTAGATGTGCTCTTTCCCGGCTGAAAGCTTTCTCTCCACACCTTGGTGTTTCACCCGTGAGAATTAGCTTTTTCAACTTTTACATCCCCAAATAGTGGGAGAGGGAGGGAGGAGGTTTAAAGCCCAAACTGGTGGGTCCCAAGCCCAAGTGAATGAGCACTTGCATCTGTCCTGGTGGGACTTCGAAAGCCGTTTTGTTTAGGGACAGCGATGGTGGGACCATGAACATCTGCAGGTGAGGACACTGCTGCATCACCCACGCAGAAAGTGGCCCAAAACTTTGCAGTGGTGTTAATCCAATCGGTACTGACCTGAGAGCTGGCAGTCTGAGGAAGAGGTGAGAAGACCCAGCGCTCAGTAGGGTGGCTGGTCCCTGCTCAACACGTGCTTCCCGTTGGCTGTGGTCCCAATTTCCGTCAGGGAATGCTCAGTTGAGAAGTTTTCCTCGGGTGTCTTGCCTCTTGAGGGTGATGACCTGAACACAGACAAGTTGGGCATTGGGAGGGGGTAAAAATAATGTCAGGTTTGTTCTGTTGTCCATGTCCTCCGCTGGCTAATCTTCTGGTTTTGTATGATTGACTGAATGGCAGATGGACTTCAGGGGTACGTGGGTCTTCTCTACCCATCTACCCTGAGCATGGGTTCTCTCTTGCAAGTGTGATACTTGAATGTTGGTTGGGTTTGACTCTCTTTGGGCACAGCTCTTCTAACGTGACAGAAATCTGCCTCTACCTATTTGTCTGCGCTGCAGTTTCCATGTTGAAGATGTGTATTTCTATTCAGCGTGGATTCAGCTCCGTGACACAAAATAAGCCTTTCACTTGTCCAGAGGTACCTCGCTGCTCTTTTGTGAGGTGAGGGAAGGAACACCTTTCAGCCCTCAGGAAGACCCAGATTGTGCAAGTGCACCCTGGAGAACAGAAGAATGGCCAGGTGTGGATGCACGTCCAGAGGTTTAAGTTCACAGCCTCCTGGTGCCTTTGCTCTAAACATCTGCTGCTTCTCACAGTGCTGCTCCCATCCAAGAAAATGCAACCCTGGCATTTCATTACCTTCTTGGAGTCTCCCAGCTGCCCTCGCCTGCCCAGGAGTCCCCAGTGGAGGTTCACCTCTTGCAGAACCCATCACCATGAGGATCACCGGGATGCACCGTCTCTGCCTCATCTCGGCTCCTCACCCACATCATTGCAACACAAATGGGCCAGGCACATCCTGTAGCTCCCTCAGGGAAATGTGATGCCCGTGGAAGTATTAGAAATCCAATCCCAGGGTGGTATTCCTGTGCCCAGCGTGTCCTGCTGAGCTACAGCGTTGGGAGGGGTGGAGATGCCGGGTGGTCTGACACGTCCCTTTTCTGCTCTGAAGGCAAAAGGGCAGGTTACAGTTATCACAGAATCCCAGAATCTTCATGGTTGGAAGGGACATTTTGATGGTATGATGGTATTTTGAATTATGATGGTATTTATATAGGAAAACACCGGTGTTGGTGGGTTTTATGTTATTTTTATGGGTATTTTAATGCCAGTTTTAAAGGCTAACAGCACAGTTCAGGTTCTGGTTTTTAAGTGTATGCTTACAGTTACAGTTGACATGGTGGTTTAATGCCTGAAGACCAGGGAGAGCACATCCTCTGCTGGGAAGCGTGAGGTGAGTGATGGAGCCCTCACATCTTCGACAGTGCCCCTGGGCTCACGTGGGGAGGGTCAGGTAGAGGGTAAGGGCCGTGGAGGAAAGCAAACGAGGTTCATCCTAAGTAGCATTTGGACTGCTGTGAAGGATGGAGAAACTGGAGAGGAGAGCCATGTCCTCAGCTGTGGTTTGTTGGTGGGTTGCTTGGTGTTCCTGATCCCTTTTGCAGGCAGGGTCCCTTGCTGGGTGGTTTCTTTGGAGGTGCTGGAGACCAGCCGGTCCTTCTCTCGTGTTCACCGTGGCGCTGGCGTCCTCCCTGGGATTGCTGGCCCTTTGCACGGAGGGTTTTCATCTGACCCTTGCCAGGTCTTCTGACAAAATCCTCTCACCCTGTGACAAGGCTTCTGTTTTTTAAATCTCGAGCAAAACCACAGTTTCCCTATTGTTGGAGCCACCTCCTCCAGCACCAGAGAGGGCTTTGGTCCCTCCCTTTGGCTTTTCCCTCCGGTACCACCCAGAATTTAGGGGATAATAACTTCATTTTGTCTTTTTGCCCTTCGTATTTAAGCAAACCTTGCCCTAATCTTTGGCAAATGCTGACAGCTCACCCTGTGCCGTTAGGAGACTCTGCTCCCCTGGCAGAGCTCTCTGAGGCCAGGGCTGAAGCCTGCAGAAGCCTGAGTCATCTCGTAAAGAAGATCAGCTTTTAATTACAATTTCCAGTGCACTTTTTAAGCAGTCTTGTGGAAATGCTGTGTAGGAGCATTTGAATTACAAATGTCAAAAAATTGTGCTCTTTTTCTCTCTCTCTTTTTTTTTTTTTCCTTTTCCTTTTTATTTATAAGGCTGCTGGGAAAACCAAAGCTCTCTGCTGTAGGGAAAAAAAAAATAATTAAGAATTTATAGAGCGCTATTGTTTGAAGGTGCAAATCAGGGCTGCGTGAGGAGCAACTTTTATTCTCAAACGTGCTTCTGCGTCTCGGCGAGGCTTTGGGGGCTTTTTTTGCAACACGGCATCGGGCGTTGCATCATCTTCACAGGGGGTAGCTGCAGTTTTTATTTCTTTCTACCCCTTTTATTTCTTTCTACCCCCTTTTTTATTGGGGGACAAAGTCGAGCGGCGGAGAGCCCGGTCTCCGGCCCAAGGTCGAGTGCAGTTGGTGGGGATCCAGGAATAGCACCCAGCTGCTCCGCTTGGCCTTGGCCCTGCTTCCCGGGAAATCAGCCCTCCTCCCTCCCTCCCTCCATCCCTCCCTCCCACCGGCATGCCTTGGAGTTTTAAGGCTCTGCAGCGCGCTTAAAAAATCAACATTAACTTAATCAAGGCTCCAACATAAAGGGAATTTATACATCCTGTGAAGTGTACTAAAACTTACCCCCAGCTGTGGCTGCTTGAAGGAGCAGGCGAGTTGGCAGGGAATTTTTTCTTTTTCCTTTTTTTTTTTTTCTCCACCTCCCTAGAAAAATGCAGGGAGGTCTTTCCCTGCTCCTTTTACCTGCTGCCTCCACCTGCTCCCCTACCAGATGCCCAGACCCTGAACACCAAGCAGCAAAAAACCCAAACTGCAGCCCTGAACCGCAGCCGGCTCTCGCTGCTGGGAAAGATCTTGAATTTTTAATTCAGGACCTGCCTGTGACATATTCAACACCTTTTAGCGTTTTAGCCAGCATCAGGAAAGGGTTAAAAGCCTTCAGGGTGTCCCTGTTGGGGTGGCATGTTGTCCTGGCCATCAGGGATGAGGAGGGGAAGAGGTGGGCTGAGCTGCCTTTAGGCAGGAGCAGGAAGCAGCTGGTCGGGAGGGATGCAGAAGCAGCTGGAGGGATGCTCGTGGAGCGATACCTTACCGTTTTCTTTCTCTTAGTGCAGCTGAAACTGTGGGTTCCTCCAAACCCCCCCAGCCTTTCAGGTTGCCGCTCAAGATCTTTCTCTGGCGGAATAAAAGGCCATCACCCCCTGCCCATACCTGTTCCCCCTGCAAAGCTGCAGGC
>JAHREE010000371.1:875454-886979 GCA_033628505.1 Tringa tobata
CAGGCAGGAATAATAAGGTTTGGCCCGTGATCACTGTGTTTTAATCAGAGAGATATTTCACTCTTTGTTAAAATAAACATTTTTCCCATCCTGTTACGGGCTTCACTTTTTCTCATGCCGACCTGGTATTTAGAGTGCCTGATGTTTTAATCATCTTCTCAGAGGCATGGATTTATTTCAGATAGGTTTGAAGAGATGTGTAAACCAAGCACATCATTTATGAAACCAGCTTCTTTTTGGTATTGCTGAATTTTCACACTAGGGTGAGCCTGGTTTTCCATCAATAAGTATTTTAGCTCCTTAAACTAGTTGGAGGGTTGTTTGTTTGTTTTTTTTTAACGCCCTCAAGATTGTTTTCGGTGGGAAACAAAGTACATCAACGTGCCTGTACTCTGTAAAAGCTGAGAACGGATCGCACCGGGTGCTGCAAAATGTTCTGATGTATTGCAGGATGGTGGTTGGGGTGCATGGCTCCTGTTGGAAGGCAAAGTTCCTTCTCCCAGGAAAAATTGCGTGCAGTTTTCGGTGCGTTAGCGCTAAAGCTAAAAAAATCTTGGACCGAGTCCCTGAATTGCTTTGAACTACAGGAAAACAGGGAGCTGGCAGGAGCTGGACCAGGCACCTGCGTGAAGTTCTGGCTCAGCCCGGGAGAGCTCCGCTGCAGAAGGTCTTGAATGCAGAAACGGAGTCCGGAGGAGATGAGACTTCTCAGTGAACACCTTGACGGTGTGTCTGCAGAAGCAGGGCTTGACAAAGAGTTTGTGGTAGCCAGCACGTACCAAAAACGGTGTGTTGATGCAGAAAAACAAACTGATGGCTTCTGACCATTCAGACCGAATCAGTTGGGAGGCTTCTGTCATGCCAAAGTGGTAATATTCAGACTTTTATGAGACTTTTTGGGTTTTGTCTGAGTTTACTGAGATTTCTCTATGAAGCAGAGTGCTCCTCGAGTTATGCTTTCTCGGCGGTGAGGGGTGGCATCGTGGTCTGGTCCCAGCAGGGCTGTTTGAAATTTCTGCAGGGCCTTGCAAGAGCACCTTCATCCCGCTTATTTAATATTTACATGTTGTGTGACTTGTATTTTGCATTGCAAAATGGCTGGGTCCCGAGTGTTTTGCTGTAAAGCATCAGACCTACAAGAGGGTTAGTCCATTAAATGCCTGCTATGGGGGGGTTACACACGTATGGGGGGGTTGGAGGGTGGGTGCCCTGCCTGGGAGGTTTAGGAGATGATGCTCTGCCCGGCTGGAAGAAACAGGAGCTCTGCCTTTCTCAAAAGAGAGACAATTCTGGTTGTGTCCCACGGGTTGCAGCAGGTGGTGGGTCATGTATTTTGCTGAGCCAAGAGGAGCAGACAGCAGAAGAAAAAGGAAACCTGGTGGGATATGTGTCTGGGTACAGAAATTGCAGTTTTTGCTCAAAGGTGAAATCCCTGCTTGCGCAAGCAAAATTTTAAAAAGCAACAATCAATCGTCTTCTTCCTGTCTTTAGAGTGCGGGCTTGAATTTTGGGCCACAATATGCAGTTTCTGTGTACAAGGGCTGATACTGAGGCCGGGGTTTATTTATTTAGTAAGTATAATGCTTGAGTGCATCAATTGATGTTCAAAGGCGTTTACCAATGTTCCCATCGGGTGCCGGTCCATTACGCTTTATGGAGGGTGAGGACTACAACCTTTGAAGAGAAACTTGTGGTGCCTGCCTCGTTGGCAGAAATTAGTCTTAATACTTGACATTAGCAAGTTAGTGATAGTTGATATAGCATTTTGAGAGTAATTAGGAGCATGAATTTATGCTCAGATGGACGTTTAATTAAAAACTGTGGCAGCTTTGAAGTTCACACTTGAATGGTCTTGAGGCTGAAAACGTGGGTTTATACCCAAGTGAACCTTGGCAGCAAATCTGGAGAGGGGCAAAATGTTTTAGTGGCTCCGATTTGCTCCTGTTTGTTTTACGCCATCGCAGCCATCACGACGTCTGTAAGGGTGAGGAACTTAGGAAGATGAAAGCACATCGTAGTCAGACATCCTGCTTTGGGGAAAGGTGCAGGGAGATGCTGGAGGACACTTGTGTATGTGAGACCCCCGGGAGCCGTACCCCAGGTGATGCTGGCAGCGTTCCTTCAAACCTTGGGGTGCTTACTGTGAACAGCCAACGTGGGGGCGGTGAAAGTGCCTCCTGGACATCTCTTCTCCTTCCTCTCCTTGAACTTCTGGGGGGCTCAGTCACCGCAGAGCAGAGAGGAAGAGGAGGGTAACCCCATGCTTACGTCCAAAGCAAAGGCAACGGCGTGCAGGAGCTCGAGCCCCACGGCAGGACGGGGCTGGTGGTGGGATGTCGTGGTGGCGTGGGCTTTGGGAGGATGCTGGTCCTCCTGAACCTCTCACTCTTTTCTATGAGCAGCTGGAGGCAGCTCACCCACCACCAACAAGAGGAAAAATCCCGAACAATGCCAGGAGATAAAGAAGGCGAGAAGACAAAATGTTACCAACTGGTGAAGATCAGCAGATCAGCTGTTCTGCGGACAGACAGACGGCCGAGGGCTGTTGGCATGGATTATGGAGGAGGCGAGGAGGGCGCGGGGAGCGCGGGTGGGCTGCAGTGATTGCTGCTCCCCTCCAGCTTCTTTCACCACAAACAGTGGTGGTGGTGTGGTCTGAAGGCTCACAGGCGACTGCCTTTACCCTGGAAGGGTCCCGTCCTCCTGAAGGCTTTGCCTCCAGGCAGCTTCAGCATCCCCAGGGCCAGCTCCAAAGCACCAAGAAAGGAGGAATTTTGAAAAAGCAGAGAATTTCTGTTGAACTTCACTGAAGGCACCTGCAGCCTTACCTGGTTTGGCCCACATCTTTGCTGTTGGGGGAAGAGAGGCCACCCCAGGAGCAGCAGTTGGGCTTGGTCGTTGTGGGGTTTTGTAGTGGAGCCCCTGCTCTGGCCATGGTTTAAAGGAAAAAGTTGACATTTTTGATGGGTGGAGGACACGCAGGAGGTAAAAGCATATTGCAACGGGGGCTTTCTGGTCCTTTTCTTGATTTTGCTACCCCAGCCCCCATTTGTAGCTTCCTTACAGCAGCACAATGTTCACACTGGAACAATTTAGTGCTGGCCACTCATTAATTAACAATTTCAGCTTACCTTGGCTGTGGCAGAAATGGCTCCGCTGCCCGGTCCAGCTGGTTTCTTTGGAGATACTGCAGGGGCATGGGTGCTCCTGGTCCTGCTTCCAACCTTTGGGCACGGGTGATTGCTTCTGCGTGGCCAGTGCACAGGAGGTGGCTGGTGGCCAATGCCGTGGGAAGGGCTCGTTGCTGCCATGACATCTTTAAATGTGTACGGCTCAGATGCTAATTTTGCTCCTGTGTTGCATCTATCACTTCCAGTTCTCGCTGTCTTTCTCCAACCTGTCCATGTCTGTATTGCAAAGCCAGGAATGCCTATAGTAGGGTGAAAATCAACTGTTTTTTCTAAACTATATATGATGCTTTCATGGCAAGTATCAATGCTGAGTACGTTAAATTAAAAGGGACATTTAACTGGTGAGGAAGTGGCTGGTTTCCATGGATGGAGGTGGAAACCTGCTGGGATGAAGCTCAACAATCCATCGCTGCAAGCAAACTGTATGAGAAGCAAATCTTTGTTCTAAAGTTCCCAGGCTAAGTATTTATTGGTTCTGCTTGGCCTGATTCTTGCATGACTAAGTGTCCCTTATGGCTTTCATTAACATATGTTTCAAAGCGGTTTGTTTTGTTTTGGTAAATATTCACACAATATTAAGTTCTTACCTTCATCTGTAAATATTTGGGAGGTTTATGGGGTGGTGGCAGATCCCTGGGAGAAGGATGGTGTGGACACGCAGGGCTCCTTTTTCTCTTGAATGGAATTGGAGCTTGGCAGGAGCAGCCACCGAAGGGCTTGTTTCCTTAAAATACAAAACGAGGTGGTGAAATGTCAGGTGAGGGTGGGTATAAGTGGCAAATATATGGTTTGAAATGCCCCATCTCCCTTCTGCATTAGATGGAAGATGCGGCGTTGCCGTGGTTGTGTCCGAGAGTATCCCCTGCTGGTGCTCTGTTGGCTGTAATTAAAGAGCCAGTACGTGTGGGGGCTTCCTGGCCGAGCAAACAAGGATGAATTTAGGAAGGGGAGGATTTGTTTTTGCACATCAAGCTGTGTAAATTGATGGTGTCGAGCAATGCCCCCCCGCCTTCCCGGTCCTTCCCGACGGCCCCATCCAGGGGATGCTTCAGCCTCAGCCTGGTGCTGCTGGGCTGTGCTTGATTGGCTTGGGGTTGGTGGTTTGTTTTTTTTTATGTTGCACATTTTCAAGTAAAGCTCTTTTTCCGTTGTTAGAACACGCGATTGCTCAGGACGTATAAATTGTGTTAATAAATGAGCGAGGAGCCCTGGTGGGTGAATTGGCTTCCTGGTGAAGTCATAAATTTGGAGAGAGAGGATGATGCCGCCTTGCTCTGCAGCCGGTGCGTGGGTTTGCTCCTCAATGAAAGCCAAGGGGCAAGGGAGAGGTCCCCGTGTCTGGTAATTTGGGGGGTCCTGCTGGAGGGGAGATGGTGTGAAAGACCATCTCCTCTTCCTAGGGCTGGGAAACCTGGGCACGAACCCCAGCTCATCAGTAAGCGTGCTGGTGAGGAGCAGCAAGGCCAGAGGAGCTTGTAATTTAGGAAAAGCTCGTATTTTCCCCTGTTTCTGCCATGCTGCAGCTTGTTGCCTCTCAGCCTCTGCTCCTCGTTGTGTCCTTGGTGCGTTAATTATCGATGCTGGAGGGCAGGAGCTGATGTTCCCTGTGTGACCTCCGTGTTGTGTCACATGTGATGGGGCCCTGGGCTGCTCCCGTGGGAAGAAGTGCCGTGGGGAATAGGGATGCTTCCCTTTGCCTCCCGTCTCTCCTGCCGGGATCAGCATCTGCTGGTTTTCCTGGAGAAGCAGCATCTTTTCCTCTGACTCCTGCCTGGTTTGTAAGCACAGCACGTGCCCTCCAATGGAGGGGGGGGGAATGATTTGATGGGAGCAATTTTGGTATGATGTTGGGTGATCCATTCCTCGGGAGAGGAGGACAAGCTGGGAATGGGCTTGCTTGATAGCAGATATGTTGGTTTTAAGACC
Organism: Tringa tobata; assembly: GCA_033628505.1. Taxonomy (NCBI): domain Eukaryota; kingdom Metazoa; phylum Chordata; class Aves; order Charadriiformes; family Scolopacidae; genus Tringa; species Tringa tobata. The sequence goes on from JAHREE010000371.1 coordinate 880,572, forward strand.
ACCACCAACAGTTTGGGCTCTCTCAGTTTTTCCCATCGCTTCCAGGCGTTTTTCCATTAGGATTAATGTAGTCGAGCACCGTGCAATGAGCAGTTCATTGCAGTGATTTGCTAATTTTTTGCTTGCTGTTTCTGCGTTGGCTCTCGAGCATCTCCTCTAGATAGCAAATCCCATTTGAAAAAAACCCTCTAGCCTGCTAACCAAGGCTTTTGCAAAACAAATAAATTAGCAGACAGAGTGTATAGTGGTACCATATGATGTCCCTCAGGTGTCCCCAGGTCTGTGAGAGCTGGGGCTGGGGTGCGGGGGGACCAAAATCAGTGCTGTGTGGGTGCCAGCACATCTCCATCATCACAGCTCCAGCAGACCATTTCCAGCCGAGTCATGCTCTGTGCTCAGGAGAGGCCCCGAGCTGGTTTTTTGCATGGCTGAGCATTAAAGGATATTTCCAGCCCTTGTTTGCCAGGAAAATACAGCATCGAAGGCCCTTTAGTAATTAATTGTAATGGCAGGAGGAAGGGGAGGGAATTGCTTTCCCATCATGGCTGCGGTGAAGATGCTCTTGAAAAAGAAAAAAAATAAAATAAACGTGTGGATGCTGCCAGGGTGAGGAGATTGTTTGAGGAGATTGTCTGCTGCGAGGAAAACATTGCCACCCAGCAAAACAAACAAACTTCTCCTTTTTCTCTTGCAGGGTCGTCATGTTAAAACGGGCCAGCTTGCTGCTATTAAGGTTATGGACGTCACCGGGGTAATGTATCCTCCTCCTCCTGCATCCTTCAGTGACAGAGAAGAGGGGAAAGGGGACGGGGTGTGATAACGTGTGGGGGTTGGTGAAGGTTTGCCTTCCTGGGAAGCAAATCCCCTTTGCCTTAAACGTGACACGTGACATCAAGGGGTTTCGGTTTTAATAAATGTGCGAGAGGAAAATAAATCTGGAAGAGTTTTGGAGATTAAGTAATTTTATGCTGAAAGAAAGCGGCATTTGTTTCCAGCAGTGGCTCTTTTGAGCGCATTAGTAAAATCTGAAGAAAATTGTAACAACAGGATTGTGTATTTATAACACATTTCAGTTTCTTCAGATCCATGTTTTTCACCAAAAAGCTTTCGTTCACGGAAAGTTTGTGCAGGTTTTGTTATGAATAGCTTTACTACACGAGTTAAATTGCTCCTGTGCATCCTACTGATAAAAAGGAAAAAAACTTAACACCCTGGTCTGAGAAACGTGGTTCTTTGGAAACTTGGATCAAGAATTTACAAGTTATTAAATGAATAACAGGATTTAGAGGAACGCATGGTTTCACCGTTTCTCAGTGGCCACAAAAGAAAATATGAATGGAATTGCTATGATCCCTAAAAACCTAAACAGATGCATTTAGGAGGGGGACATGAAAGTACTTTCTTGAATATATTTTTTTTAACTGTAGTATTATACCTCCCAAAGTTCCTGTCTACATAAACAATGCCAGGTTTGGCAGTAAGAATGTCATTTGGTTTATTTTCTCTCTTTTTTTTTTTTTTTTTTTAACTGGAGTAACACATTTCAAAATTTAGGATTTGCTCCCAGTCTACTCACCTTATTTTTTGAATTACTCTTTTTCATGAGCTTTCAAGAGTTCAGCACATACAGAGCTGACTTGCTTTGAAAGCAGTCAACTGGCCTCAGGAGTATGTTTTGAAATACCTTAGATGTTGTGGTGTGGTATTAATATCTACAGGACCTTCATCCAGGTTCTTTTTTTTGTGTGCTAACAAGTGAAATGCGTGGAAATAATCTGTAAATGTGAATGAGATTTGTTTCTGTTTAATTGTAATATCTACAAATGCCATTTATCCAAATGTTGTGGGAAGCAGGCTCTGAGGGAATGGGCAGCAAAGATGATGAGGGGCCTGGAGCATCTCCCTTATGAGGAGCAGCTGAGGGACTTGGGTCTTTTGAGTCTGGAGAAGACTGAGGGAGGATCTGATCAATGCTTATAAATACTTAAAGGGTGGGTGTCAGGAGGATGGGGCCAGTCTTTTCTCAGTGGTGCCCAGTGACAGGAGAAGAGGAAATGGGCACAAACTTGAATAGAAGAAGTTCCACCTAAACTTGAAGAGGAACTTCTTTCCTGTGAGGGTGGCAGAGCCCTGGAAGAGGCTGCCCAGGAAGGTGGTGGAGTCTCCTTCTCTGGAGACATTCAAACCCTGCCTGGACACATTCCTGTGCCACCTGCTCTGGGTGGACCTGCTCTGGCAGGGGGGTTGGACTGGATGATCTCCAGAGGTCCCTTCCAAACCCATGTGATTCTGTGGGCAGACTCACCAAACATAATCCCATGGCATGAATAACAGTGACATCCCCATGGGATGAAGGCTGAGGTTACAACAAATTTAAGCTGAGAAATCAGAATATTACTCTGAGGCCAAACAGGGGCTTAAATCTGAGTCCACATTTGGTTTGGTGGTTTTAAAATATCATCACTTCTGCCAAATCTGATCCTGCCCAATAACTAATATTTTCAGCCAGGTCTTTAAGTAGATGTCCCTGATCTAAATCTTTACCTTCCAAGCATGGTCTCACATCTCTGAACGTCCAAGGTAGTAAATCAGATATTTGGCATGGAATGTGTTGTTTGGATATTTAATTATTTTCCCCTTAAGCTGCTTTCAGCCATATTAAAACATGCCAGCTGTTTCTCTTATAATATGTGATATGCAAACTTCTAAAGTTGGTCCTCTAAAAAAGCACCCCAGCTGAGCTTCTGCTCTCTTCTACTTCTTCTACCCCACTGAATACCCTGTGTGGTGGCTTCTCAGCCTTGAGTGGCCCCAATATTGCGTGATTGGAGAAGTAGCTTTCTAGACCAAGTGTCCCTGTGGCTTATCTTTATTTTTTCCTAGAGAACCAGGCATGAGGTGGGGGGACAACTGAAGACCCAGCTAGTGGTACTCAGGGGAGCTGGTGGGGTTTTGCACTGACTGCTCCTCCTTGCTCCCAGCACCACTGAGCGTCAGCTGCTTTTTTGTTGCAAAAGGCTTCAATAAAAAAATAAATCTCTGGGGCCTGATAACTAAGAGTTATATTCCCTGCTTTCCTGGGCAAATGAAAACAAGTGAAGTTGTGTGGACTGCTTGAAGGAAAGGGGTGATAAAGGTCTTCCAGAATAGTCCCCGGGTTTTCCTTGTGACGTTTGGGCCTCCTCCTCATCCCCTTTGGTGCTTGTACTCTCCATATTCTCCATATGCTCCTCTGCTGGAGAGGAGCAGGGCAGAGCAGGGCAACGAAACTGGTGAAGGGGCTGGAAAATAAATCATATGAAGAGAGGCTGAAGGAGCTGGGACTGTTTAGTATGAGGAAGAGGAGGCTGAGGGGAGACCTCATCACTCTCTACAACTACTTGAAAGGACACTGTAGAGAGGTTGGTGCTGGTCTCTTCTCACAGGTAATTAATGACAGAATGAGAGGGAATGGCTTCAAGCTCCAACAGGGTAGGTTTAGACTGAATATTAGGAAAGAATTCTTCACAGAAAGAGTGGTCGGGCACTGGAATAGGCTGCCCAGGGAGGTGGTTGAGTCACCATCCCTGGATGTGTTTAAGAGAAGATTAGATGTGGTGCTGAGGGATATGGTGTAGGGGAGAACTTTGTAGAGTAGGGCAGATGGTTGGACTCGATGATCCCAAGGGTCTCTTCCAACCTAGACGATTCTATGATTCTTACCAAAATTGGAGGCTGTTTATACAAGCTCCACCTCGCTGCTGCTTTTATTTGTTCCTCCTGTCCTCATCTTCACTGTTCTTCCCTGAATTCTTCCTGGAAGACTGTAGCCATTAAATAACTTCTCATGGGATTTTGGGAAGAAAGCCGTGTTTCTGCCTGTGTTGTGTGACACCTGCTCAGGGAGCATCGCTCTTCAAGAAGAGCTGCTCCTGCAGCTTCGCTCTTCACCGGGGTGTCTTGTCCTTTGCCCCTTTGTAACACGGAGGTCAGGATGAAGCAGGTGAGGGACAGGAGGGTAATAAAGAAGAATAAAGAAGTACCAGCCCTTTTATAATAAAGCTCATCGACATCAAGGCACTAACTGCTGCTCCACAGCCTGTGGAATTACAGCGGGCTGGAATTCGGTCGGCTTAAAATAAAACCAGGGCATGTTTGATGGTCGTGAAAGCGAAGAGGTAGGACATCAAGGTATCGGTGCAGTTCCTCTGCCTCGGCTGCTTTGCAGACAGGATGGAGAGGGATGATGACAGCCCACGGGAGTGGTGGTTTTCACCACAACTGAGTCAGTCTGGCAGAGTTTGTGGACAGGCAGCATCTGCCGGGTCCCTGCCTGGTGCCACCCCACCACCAATAACACCTGGTGTCCCCAAACGCCTGGTGAGGACAGGGACACTTCCAAGGTGGGCAGGAGCAGTGTGTGGGATGGCCGGGATGCGCAGTGCAGGAGCACTTCTGCCATGCAATGGTTTCCAGAAAACCATCCTCCTGGGTCTGGGCCTGGGTCTAGGTCTAGGAGGGTGTGCTGATGGTGTAACGCAAGTATGGTTGAGCTTCAGAGCAATGCAGTGCTGATGTAAATTATGACATGAATTATAAAGGAATTAGCTTTAGAAGATGGAGGGATATCCGAAACATGTAATTTGACTGTGATGCCAAAGTCTGTGGCACTGGTGCATCTTGTGATGGAGAACACATCTTCATGCAAGGACTCGGTCCCTGGCCAGACCCTGCTGGTCGATACCTACGCCTGCAGATATTCAGCTGCTCAGGGCTCTGCTCCCACGCATGCTGCAGAGTTTGAAGCAGCACACAGGGATGGTGGGTCATTAACCCATGTGAGAGGACCGCTGCTCACCTTGAACTCTGCCAGGACCTTCAGGATCCTGTTCTAGGGGAGACACCATGGTCTTGAACCATTTGGGAACCATCTGGTTTCCACCCTGCCTGAGGATCTCTCCAGTTCAGGGTGCAGAAATGTGATGGGGAATGTGGCAAAGCATGAGTTTTATCCTTGTTTTTTTTGTCCAAGGGTCCACGTTTAACCTGTTAGTCTCCAGTCCAGCCCTCAGGCTCCCGGGTCTTTGCTGCAAAAAGTGGCTTTATTAAAAATGGTGCAAGGAAATTTAGGCAAAGTCAGTCAGAAATGGGGTGTGTGAAAGTTCACCCACGTACAAAAAGAACTGGGAGCCTGTGAAATGCAGTCTCTTAGTGCCTCTGGTTTCGTTTTAATTTTCTTTTCACCTCATCCCAGGATGAAGAGGAAGAGATCAAACAAGAAATCAACATGCTGAAGAAGTATTCTCACCACCGAAATATCGCTACGTATTATGGTGCTTTTATTAAAAAGAACCCACCAGGAATGGATGATCAGCTCTGGGTAAGTTGCTTTCTTTTCTTTTAACAACTGGCGTTTGACACAAATGGTTTACTCTGTGTTGTCCTCTTACCACCACCTGTATTGCACAAAAAGCCTTATTTTGAATCTCTCTTTTTCAAAGCCACGGCTTCGAAAAGCCTCTTCTTGTGCTGCAAAATGCTTCTCCCATTTTTTTGCCATAAAATCTTTGCAGGCTGACGATAAAAAAAACAACCCATTTTTATTCTGAATTGTTATTAACAGCGTCTTTGTGACCATATTCAATTGCAAATGATTCTGTCCTATGAAAATAAATGCATTTAAAAAACCTCCAAAAAAAAAAAAAACAGTTTGAGGGAGCCGGGAGCATTGCTGGGAAGGTGGAGGATGGGGATGAGGAGGGGGAGATGCTGGGCACACGTGATTCCTGCCAGCTCTGGGCTCTACTTCTCGTGCTGGCACCACGGACTGGAGGCTCTGGGTGCTGCCCTGAGGGGGATGAAAAGATAATTCAAGTTATTGTGCTGTATTTTGAGCTGATCTGAGTTTGTGGAGCAACAGCCTGGGGGTGTCTGAGCAGCGTTGAAGGGAAGGCTGCCTTCGAGTTATCTGAAATATAACGACCTGGATGTTGTCCTGGGGTCTAAATAGCATTTATTTCCTCACAGTCTTGTAAATTCAATCAGTTCTGACTTGACTTACCCACGTGGGGTTTCCAGAGTTCTTCTGTGCCTGAACAAGGTTGCTAGAGCCTAATTTTTCAGGGGTAACAAATACCTATGGTTCGCCTGGGAGGCCGTGGAGATGCTGAAGAGCAGCAGGACGCTCTTTCCTTTAGTTTCCATATAATCTGAGCTTTATTTTAGCAAAAGGTTCAGTGGCTCCAGCTGTTTTCCCCTGCATCCGCATGCCGGAGCACACGGGGCAGTGGGAACTGGGGGGGGGTTTGAAGGACATTCCTCTTGGGACAAAAATGAAGCTGGTGGGCTCCTGCGCCACTTTGTTACCTGAGAACTTTCTGGTATACTGAATTATTGGGAAGACTTGGGGGGCTTCTACTCTGGGGGCTC
>JAHREE010000371.1:891379-911696 GCA_033628505.1 Tringa tobata
GCCTGGTGCAAAATTAATCTTTGCTCTTTGGAAATCAAGGAGAGGGGGAGAGGACCAAGTGAACTGCCAGCTCCGTAAAGATAATCTGGCAAATTAATGGATGCACTGTGTACTTTTAATGGGATTTCTTCCGTCTCCTTTTAAGTGCCCTGATTGCCATACATAGCGTAGCGTGCCCTTCCTCTTCCTCCTGCTCCAAACCCTGGTGAGAGCCTGTGGATGGATTCCCATGGAAGGGGGGTGAACAGGGCAGCTTTTTGGGTTGGAAAGTGTTTGTGGCTGGCTCAGCTACCCAGGATTTTCCTTTCCACGCTTGCTGCCATGGTATCCCAAACGCTTATTTAATCAGAAACACATGCGGATGCTGATACTCCCCACGTGTCCATTGGCCAAAGGGAAGAAAGAGAGGAAAAGTGACTTTGAAACCAGTTGTTCCGTTGTTCCCCATGAGTTAGGCTGTGTCCCAGTGACCCAGCTGGATTGCGGGTCTCCTGCTGGGGTGGAAGAGCTGCGAGCCCTGCAGCAGGATTCCTTGCCTTTGCACAGGACAGGCTTTGGCCAGTCACACATTCCTCTCTTGAAGCCAGTTTCCTGGCACAACAGGGATATAGGAGGAATTTTTCAGCTGTCAGTTTAGGAAGAGAAGCGAAACGTAACACCAAAACTAAAGATAGGTCAAAGCCAACTAAGGTATAGTCTGCTCAAGTATTTTGTTTAACCCGGAGGTTTATAGCAGTACTCTGGATTTTATGATCGTTCATTTATGACAGTCTTTTAAATCCCTATGTTTGAAAAATTTGGTTAGAAGTAACCCCTCTGCTCTTTTTCTCTCCTCTTGGCCCATGCTTTTAATAAAGTGATGTCACTTGCTTGGAGAACATTAAATGCCATGTAAGCTTCATGTGATAAGAAACTTTAAACGTGCACGTTGAAAAAACTGGCAAGGCATGACTTATAAGGGTATATCTTCTCGTAGCAAGCTGATCTAATTGGAAAATGTGGTTTCAAATCTGAGAGAAACACTTCTTCAGGTCTTGGAGGAGACTTCGCGGGCTATGCTTGCTTTCTGGAGCATGCTGATGGCTCCCGCACGCACTGGGGATCCGTGATGTCCCTGGGAGGCAGATGCACATCCCGTGCTATTTTTGTAAGGTTTATTTCACAGTTGCTCAATGACAAGATTGTAAGTTCAGGCCCAGGTTAGATCCTTGTACTTTTATATTAGGTATTGTGAAATTTCAGAAGTGGTACAAGCAGTGGTTCCCAGTCTCATTTGAACCAACCTGAGGAGCAGGACACCATCTCTCTCCTGGAGAGCCTGCGGCTGTCCGGAAAGCTTGTCCTTGAGAAGTTTCCTGCTCAAAAAGGTGGTCCAAAAAAAAGACTTCCTGGGAAAAAAAAAAAAGGGAAAAGAGTACCTGTTTTTTAAGGTGGTAGGAAGCTTTCTGATGTCTGTCTTGTTGCCTTCGCGTTTTTAGAGTTGAGGAACTTACATGCAAGAGGTAGAGTTGTGCTTGTTTTTTGTTTTGCTGCTGATGCTGAAGATTGACCATAAGTACATAGTAGGGTATGTAGTGGTGGGGTCTGAGTTGTCAAAGTTTCCAATTTCTCCTGCTGATTTTCAGCACTGGACTGATTCCTCTTTCATGTTCCCAGCCTTCTGGAGAAGCAACAAGCCTTTCAGACCTTCCAGCCTTTTATTGTTTCATTTTTATAACAACAAAAAAACCCCATGGATTAGAAGTGGATAGGTTGAAGATTATGTCCTGGTGGCTCTGCGTAGCACTGCAGTAGGTCTGCAGCGGCGTTGCCGGTGTCATGGTCCTACCCTGGGGTCGGGCAGCCTGGAGGATGCTGTGGGTGTCATTGCAGTAATTGTGATTTTGTTCCGTTTGGCAGCTGGTGATGGAGTTCTGCGGCGCGGGCTCCGTCACTGACCTCATCAAGAACACAAAGGGGAACACCTTGAAGGAGGAGTGGATCGCCTACATCTGCAGAGAGATTTTACGGGTACGTGTCCGAGGGGAGCTGAATGTCGGGGGTTGATGGAGTATCATGTTTGGTGCTTGGGGGACACGGGAAGCCTTTGGCTCTGCAGGCTTCCTGGCTGCTGCCCTGCCATGGCTGGAGCCTCGTTGGTGCTGGTAGGCATGAATGATTCATGTGCTTGTATGATGCATAATAAATAAGCCCTATTTAATGCCCTTTAGCTCTCTTAGTTCCCTGACTTTTAACCCTCTTTTTCCTTCAACAAAAATATAATTTCCTTTAGTATTAACAGGGTGAGGCTTTATTTATGTTAGAACTACGATTCTAATTAATAGAAAAGTGAGGACTGATAAAGTCGGTGGAAAGGATCTTCATGATTAAAAAACACCCCATGTTTTATTAAATCCACGTGTCCCTGACCTTTATTTTCACACCCACAAGATAAAAGTTTGACTAGAACATCTTAAAATGGGCCATGCCAGAGTTTCCTGTACTGGGAGATGGCAGCTTCAGCAAAGGCTTCCTTCATTTTGCACAACTGAGGTCAGATGATGTGGTCGTAATGGTTGCTCCGACATTAAAATCTAATGCTCTGTGAACAGGGGTTTTGTTCAGGAGAAAACAGAAATATCGGGAGCGTGAAGGAAACCTGTAGAAGGGCCATTTGAGCGATAGGATGAGAAGAAATGGCCTCAAGTTGCACCAGGGAAGGTTTAGATTGGATATTAGGAAAAATTTCTTCACCAAAAGAGTTGTTAAGCACTGGGACAGGCTGCCCAGGGAAGTGGTTGAGTCACCATCCCTGGAGGTATTTAAAAGACGCATAGATGTGTCACTTAGGGAGATGTTTTAGTGGTGGATGTGTCAGGTGTTAGGTTAATGGTTGGACTTGATGACCTTAAAGGTCTTTTCCAGCCTAAATGATTCTATGAAAGAGAACGAGGCAAAATGATTGCTCCGAAAGGAGGTGTCTGACACTGTCGCTGAGGCTGGTGTCCGGAGGTGACAGCACTTCTCTGTTGACCCTGAATGCCACCATCTGCACCAGCATGGTATGCAGAAGATGTTGGCGCTGTAGCTAATCAGTTGTTGTAGGGACACTGCTTTCAGTGCCAGGAAAGCACAGTTACACGGGCTTATTTTAAATGTATGAGCTCTGTGAGCCTACTTCTTAAAATAGACCCTGGCAGTGAGTCAGAACCCAGCCACTGACTCATGTCCCAGGGCCACCATCCAGTGTCATCGCTCGCGTTTTGGCCGCGCTCTGGGGTGGTTGGTTGGTTGGTTGGTGACCTCCGTAGGGTTTCAGGTGATGAAAGGCTCCCACCTTTGTGCTGCAGAACGTGACTTGGTCTTGGTTCAGACATCGATGGCCAGTTGTAATTCTAACACGAGGCTCAATCCCATCTTGTTAGAGGATTTATTGAAATTCAGTGAAATTTTTGTTTTGCCTCCAGTGCACAAAGGTGCATCTGATGGGGTATAACATAGCTTAAAAAAGGGCTCCTGCACAAATATAATCTCTTCCACGGTGTTGCCCCAAGGTAACGAGCGTAAAATGACTAATAACTACCAGCAGTGATGGCAGAAATTACTTTCTTCCTCAAATATGAATGTTTAATGTGAAATGTAAACCTAATGCAAAATTGGTTTTTGAAGTAATCCATATTTTTACTAAGCTGGCAATATAGGTGGATGTTACTTGGAAACTGAAATAATAAGTGAACGAAATAAAAATGTAGGTTGCAAAAAGAAATTAATGAGCTAATAAAAAAGCACAACAGAAAAGCTAGTTTACCTTTAGCCTTTGAGACAGGCTTTTAATTTGAGCTATATCTCCATTAGGGATTTGTGCAAGTTATAATATTTGTGTTTGCATGGTAGCTTTTTTTAATATAAGCTTTTCAGTGTATTGGAGTCCTATTTATTGGGTTTGGGTTTTTTTTTTTTTCCAGTTTCTGGATGATGGGAATACAGAAAGGAGACAAAAGCATTCTGTTATTTCTGCCACAGAAGTGGCTCCCTAAGGCAAGGGAGCACATGGGGAAAAATATGTCTAGAGAAACGGAGGAATTTGGGTTCATATTTTCCTGCAGAAACTGAAGAAGTTGGGTTTAATACCTACAGGATTGATGGTTCCCATCTCCTGCTATGGAGAGCACCCACTGTGGCACATAGAGCCCGTTGGTGGGCATCTCGCTTGCCGGGCATGTCCTCCCAGCGTGTGACACAGGACAGTATTTTGAACACACGATAAACAAAAGCGTTCTCAAGTGCTTACCTCCAACTGTGAATCTTTCATTTCTGGAGCGTAATTGGTTGAGGAGGAACGTCAGAAAATAACATGCTTTGAACTTGGATTCCTCTAACCTTTCTCTGAATTCTCTAGGGCTTGAGTCATCTACACCAGCACAAAGTAATTCACCGAGACATCAAGGGACAGAATGTATTGCTGACGGAAAACGCGGAAGTTAAGCTAGGTAAGAGGGGGTTAGAGCTCCTGGAAACTGCAGGGGGGGCTGGCTGGAGAAAAGCAGCAAACCTGACTTGTAGGTGGCTGAGAGAAAGGGGATGGATACTAAGAGCTGCTGTGTGTTTTTTCATGTGCCAGCCTCAATAACATGACCTTGGATGTTGACCAAGCACTGTGCGATGAACTGCTGGTGGTTGATGGCCAGGTCCTGCATGCAAAGATGTAGTTGTGTTTCTGTTTGGACAGGTAGTTTGGGCAGCTCTACCATCAGATCAAGACCAGGTTGGATGGGGCTTTGAGCAACCTAGTCTCGCAGAAGGTGTCCCTGCCCATGGGCAGGGGGGTTGGAACTCAATGATCTTTTACTTCCACCCCAAACCATTCCGTGATTCCATGAGCATAGTCCAGCCAATTTAGTGCCACATAATCCAGACTTTTTTTTCCAAGCCAAACTGTTGGAGAGAGCTTAATTTGCAAGAACTAATCTGAATTTCATAAACAATGTTAATCACCCTGGAGAAGACCAGGCATTCACATGAAGATCATCTGGAAGACACCAGGTCAGCGGAGATAATGTGCTGATATCCCCAGGTGTCCAGCACCAATGTTTTAAGGCTGCCTTTGCGTGTTTTAATTTATGGTAGTGATGAAAGATCCCTTACACTGGTAAAGTGAGGTGCAAGCCTGGTTTTCCCATGTCTCTCTGTACAGCAGGATGAAACCCCATCTCAACAGATGGCACCACCAGCTCGTTTGGCTTTATGCTGGTGAAGATTCCCCTCCAAGGGGAAATTCTCCAGGGCAAATCTCCAACCGTTGTGTTGCGCAAAGTGAACTTAGTGGACCATAGAGTATTCTCTCATTGATTTGATTTCATCAGTTTTTGCTTCATTTTGCAGCTCTGCTTGACATTTCCCTATGGGCCTTTGTCCTTGACCCTTAGTTCCTTAAGTCTTTTGCATTTCTGCCATTTTCAGCAAGAATTTAGGTAGGAAAATGAGGCTTCTATCAAAATTTGGCAGGCTTTAATTCAGATGAGAAAGCACAGAACAAAGGCTGCTGCTTATTCATGTTGCTAACCCTGTTTCTCATTAGTATGAGGAACTGTGATTTCTTTTCATTGCCTCCTGGCAAGGAGGAAAAAACACAGGGTTTCATACAAAACCTGGACATCAGATGATCAGGCTCGTCCTTGGTTGACCTCTGTTGGTCCTGGCAGAGATCAAACAGGCATATCTCGGGCCTGGTCCTTCTCTCCTGACCATGCAGAGGAGTTGGCCTGAATGGACTTAATGTCGTACAGTCAACAGAAGAGCGTTGCTCAGGTTTGTCCCCAACCTTACCATGGTGCCCTGTTGATCTGATCCACAGTGGATTTTGGTGTCAGCGCTCAGCTGGACAGAACGGTGGGCAGGAGAAACACCTTCATCGGAACGCCTTACTGGATGGCCCCCGAGGTCATTGCCTGCGACGAAAATCCCGATGCCACTTACGACTTCAAGGTACCTAAACGAACATCTCCCTGCTCTTTCATACCTCCTTACAGGTGTCATCTTTGCAAAGTCTTGCATGTTCACAAATAAGGCAGGTGAGGAATTAAGGTAGCACTTAGCAGTTATTGCAATGAGAGTTGTGATCATAAACATCTGAAGAAGGTGCTTGGTGTGGTCTCAGATTTTGTGCACTCAGGAATTCAGTATATCCTTGCAGCTCTGCAAAATAACACTGGTAGGCGGCAGCGTAGCCTCCTGCTTTCTGGCTGTTGGGATTTTGGGGTGCCTGTTCGGGTCCAACGTGAATTTTTCTTGGGCTGTTCACCTGTCCAGATTTCCCATGAAGAAGCCTTTCCCCACGCTGAGAAAGGTGCCGGGCTGAGGCTTCTTACCTGCCAGCCTGCTTTTTGGTGCTGCCTATTTAAATACTACAGTCAAACATGCCGTATTTGCTCTGGAGAGAAGTCAGGTCGTGTTCAGAAAGGGCGAAACCACATCTTCTGGCCTGCAGGCTGGTGTGCGCAGGGAGATCTGAGGGCTGCCACACAATCAGATGTTTGGGGGGCTGGGGGCTGACCTACTTTTCACATGTCTCTGTTGCCCTTTTGAAGTGTATTTTTGGATTGGTGGCAGCACACATGTTAATGTGTTAATGGAGTCAAATCCAGTTGGCGGCCGGTCACGAGTGGTGTCCCACAGGGCTCGGTACTGGGACCCGTTCTCTTCAACATCTTTATCAATGATCTGGATGAGGGGATCGAGTGCACCCTCAGTAAGTTCACGGATGACACCAAGCTGGGTGGGAGTGTCGACCTGCTGGAGGGTAGAGAGACTTTGCAGAGGGATCTGGACAGGATGGATCGATGGCCGAGACCAACAGGATGAGTTTCAACAAGGCCAAGGGCCGGGTCCTGCCCTTGGGTCACACCAACCCCCTGCAGCGCTACAGGCCTGGGGCAGAGTGGCTGGAGCTGCCTGACAGAAAAGGACCTGGGGGTGTTGGTCGGCTGTCGGCTGAACATGAGCCAGCAGTGTGCCCAGGTGGCCAAGAAGGCCAACAGCATCCTGGCCTGGGTCAGGAACAGCGTGGTGAGTAGGACCCGAGAGGTGATCGTCGCCCTGTACTCGGCACTGGTGAGGCCTCACCTCAAGTACTTTGTCCAGTTTTGGGCCCCTTACCACAAAAAAGACATTGAGGTGCTGAAGCGGGCCCAGAGAAGGGCAACAGAGCTGGTGAGGGGTCTGGAGAGTAAGTCTTATGAGGAGAGGCTGAGGGAGCTGGGGGTGTTCAGTCTGAAGAAGAGGAGGCTGAGGGGAGACCTTATTGTGCTCTATAACTACCTGAAGGGGGGGTGTAGAGAGGCAAGGGTCGGTCTCTTCTCCCAAGTCACAGGAGACAGGACAAGGGGAAATGGCCTCAAGTTGCACCAGGGGAGGTTTAGATTGGATATTAGGAAACATTTCTTCATGGAAGGGGTTATCGAGCATTGGAATGGGCTGCCCAGGGAAGTGGTTGAGGCACCATCCCTGGACGTGTTCAAAAGACGGATTGACATGGTCCTCAGGAATATGCTTTAGTAATTTTTATTCCTATTTCTTATTTATTTTTTTGTCAGAGTTAGGTTGATGGTTGGACTAGATGATCTTTAAGATCCCTTCCAACCTAGACGATTCTATGATTCTATGAGTTGTGAAGTGGCACAGAGCCCTGTGCCACGCAACAGGTCCACAGGAGGGTTGTGGGTCCCCAATGCCCATTCAAACTACAGCAAGGTCTGATGTTTAAAGCGAGGAGAGCTTAATATTTTTTAATCCTATTTCTGCCTTACTGCAAGTTTTTGGACACGCGTGTGTGTAGAAACGTCCCTTGGGGTTTGTCCCTTGGTGTTTTGAAGCATCCAGAACTTGATTTCTAGCTCCAAACCCACTGAGCGTGTCCAGAGAGGAGAACAAGGCACCACCACATGAGCTGAGACCTATCTAAAGCTTGCTGTACCTCTGTTCATGGGCGTGCTGAGAGGTCACTTCACAGGGTAATGCTTAGAAAGGACTTTGAGACTCTTTGGTTTGGAGCTAGGCAGCTGCTTTCTAACAGTTGGGTGCTGCAGTGTACTAGTGCAACAGCCCACCGTTGTGGTACCACTTGGGGTGCAGTTACCAATCGCACTGAGAAATTTTTAAGAGATGAAGGATTTTGAAGTAGGGAAGCGATGCCTTGGGTTTGCAGCTATTTAAGTGCATGAGCCGACTTTTGAACTGCTGGTTTTCCAGAGAGCAGCTCTCCAGTCGGAGTTCAGGCTCCGGGTTACATGAATTGTTAATGATAAGGACATGTAGGAATAGTTTAATCTGCAATTACTTAATTCCCTTTGATTAACCAATTACAACGGGCGTTTCCTCAGCTCTGCTGATGGCAGCGCTTCGTAGCAGTAGCTTCGTGCTGGATGTTCTCGCCGCTTCTCCGATGGCAGCCGCCTGCCTCTGATGATGCAACGCTCTAATTAATCACGGCTTTTGATTGTTATTATTTTTTTAAAAGGACTGAGTTCCTCTGCTTCCTCCCCTCAGAAAGCCCTGAGGTTTTTCCTCTTTCCAGAATAAGTAGGGCACTTAATATGCCATTGCCTGATGCACGAGCGCCGGGACCAGAATCCCTCTATTGTCCCCAAGGATCAAAGGCTCGTAGCGAGCCGGGCGCTCGGCATCTCTGAAGTTGGCATTGACCGTTTTCCCTTGGCTGGGGGTATCAAACAGAAGGCTGGGTGCTGCCAGCATGCTCCCTGCAGGGTGTTTTCGGAGCCCGTGGTGATGGGAGGGGAGGGAGCCATTGGCCGTGAGTCCGTACCCCGGGTCACGTCCCTGCACCTGATGCTCTGGCTTTGAAGTGGCGGCGGGGAGAATGGAAATGACAATTATTTCTTTTTAAAAGGGATGCAAATCAGATGCTCTCGGGTTTAGCCGACTGGCTTAAAATGGGGAATACAAAAGATGAGATTTACAGGGTGAAAAATGGCATCCTCGTGAGCTTAATCTGTTGGACAAAAAGCCTCTGATCTCACTGTTTTCTTAGCCAGAAAGAGATGCCTGTGTAATCTATGGAAGGAGGCAGTAAATACCTCCTCAGAAAAATAAACCACTTTAAAAAAGAACAAATAGAAACCCCACATTGTTGAAGTTATTTATTGGCTTTTTCCCCCAGCCGGTCTTCCTTTTTTCTTTAGAGATATCTGGTCAATAAGCTTAAAATCAAAAGGGGAAAAAAAAAAATAAAAAAAGGAAGCTTGCTTTCCTTCCTAAGTCAAGACAATACAAATATATTAGCGTGGCGTCTTTTTGCTGCGTGGACTGAAAAGCTTCTCAGACTCAAAAATAAACCCCCACACACACAAAAAAAAAAACCTCAAACCCAACCCTGAATTCCGGATCATTATAAAACGTGTGCTTCCTGCTGAGTTTTCTGCTTTCTCTGGGAGACTTAGAGAGGTGATAATCCCTTTCTGTATTGCTCCAGCTTTAAGATCACTTGGCATCCTGTGTATAATACTGGGCACCTCGATATGGAAAGACACACTAGGAATTTGGAAGGAGTTCAGCGGCAACCCAAAGGGAAGGGGTCATGCGTGCTGAATCATGTGGAAAGACTGCGATAATTAAGTATGCGGCAGAAATCCCAGCAGACCAGAAACAAAGAACGGGTGAGACTGTCCTGCAAAAGGGCTGGAAATGAGATTTGAGAGAGAATTTTTAAGCAGGTACAAAGATGTATAGCAAGGGCGGCATTTGTTAGGGGAGATCCTAAAAAAAGAAAAAAAAAATAAAAAAGAGGAAAAGTGCCTTGAAATTGAAAATCTAAGTGGTCTTTCCTGGATGGTGTGTGTGAGAAGGTGCTTGTGGTGCCTAGAGGCTGTCTGTAGCTCTGGCTGAGCTTTTGGTCCTCGGTGCTGGGAATAAGGACCTTTCTGGGATTTACTCACTTAATGGCAGGTTTAGAGGCTTGAGGCGGTTTGGAAAGGGCAGCTCTTGAAACCAAGAGGAGAAACGAAGAGGGGCTTGAGGGACATGGCAGAGAGCAAGACACGAGAGCTGGAGGTGCAGGTGGAAGGGTGGAAGGCCGAATCCATCCCTTTCACCCTGAGATGTACCTATTTGCAACGTGTTTATTGGTTTTGATCTGCTAAGTGGAGGTTAGGTGGTCTCCAGCAAGCATCAGGCTTGTTCTGGTCCCTTGTGCACCTGCGCCTTCTGCCCTTGTCCTCCCATCTCAGGCAGAAGAGGCATCCCAGAGATGTGCTTGAGATGAAGGCACCAAAAGTAGTCCAGGTCCTGCTCCCGATGCATTGGGTGCTGGGTTGTGAATCATTAGCAGCCACATACATGGTCCAGGACGGCAGGACCATCCTCTGGGGCTCATTACCAGATCTTGGGGGTGCAGCCGCAGCTCATCACTGATGGTGGGGTGAGGAGCAGGCACTGGAGGGGAGCTCAGCGCCGCTTTCTGGCAGGGAGCTGGGGATACAGATATCCCTGTTGGTAAGGGAGAAGATTGGAGGAAAAGCAATACAAGTAGGAAACCAAAGGAGTTTTCCAAATAGGTAGGTGCTCCATGCTCTGATCGTTCAGGAGACTCAACCTGGGTTGAGTCCATGTGGGCTGAGCAGGGCTTGGGAACAGGGTAAATAAAAGTGCCCATTTCTCCTTTCACTTGCAAAACACCACTTTTCAAGCTTCCTTTTAATGAGCAGTCCATAATAAAAGGGTCTCCTGAGGTATCTCAAGATACTTCACGTTTTTAATCTATTCCAGGCAGCCTGTTTCCTGTGGAGCTGTATCAAATCCATGGATATATCACCCAGCTTTAAGTGGGGAACTGGCAACCAGGTTTGCTGCTTACCCCAGCCGTGAAGCCAGTTTGTCACCAGTTCATCTGGGAGCCAGGGGTTTGTTCATTAGTGCGCAGGGCTCATTAAGGTGGCCCCACCAGGGGACCTTCAGGTCATCAGCATCTCCCCAGGCTCGGCTACAGGGAGCGGTGCCCCAGCGAGGTGGCCGTGTCCCACACCAAAAATGCCTTGAAGGTTTTGAAATAAATCCTGGGATAAACAGTGGAGTTGGGAGCCTCTTCTAAAGCCCTGACACATGGCAGGAGGAGGGGACGAGCTCCTCAGGTGTGGGTCCAGGAGGCTTGCAGGAGACACAGAGACCCAGCTCACAGGGCTGAGCTCCCCGGGCTGGGGAGACCGAGATGGTTCCCACTTCATCCAACATGAGGATGCTCCCCGGCATCACGTCTGTCCCTCTGCTTTCTTTTACAGAGCGACTTGTGGTCTTTGGGGATAACGGCCATCGAGATGGCAGAAGGCGCTCCCCGTAAGTAGATGCATCACTCTGCTTTTAATTAACCCTGGGGTTGTAACGAGCCTGGGTTTGCTGAGCACCAGCCGGCGCTCGGTTCCGTGCAAGAAACACCATGCAAAAACTTTTCCCATGCAAAGGTTTTCCCAAACAACCTGGGCTCACTGAGATGGAGCTCACAGGGACTGTGGGGACAAAGCTGCCAGGGCAGTGTGGCCCAGGACACAGGGTGGGCAGTGAGCAAAGGGACACGTGACTCCTGATGTGTCACTTGGGTGCTCTGGGACTCAGTTTCCTCAAATGAAAATGCAGATGAAGATAGGGAGGGAGGACTGGAAGGTGGTAAAATGCTGTTCCTCAGCCCTGGTCAGTATTTACTGATGGGTTTGCAAATGTGAGTAAATAAAGCAGAGGGTGGTGGCATGTGGTGCAGCTGTGCCATTGCTGTCAGCACCTGGCAGGGTGCTGGGGACATCAGCTCTCATCCCAGCTCCAGGCTGGGTCTGCGGGGTGTTGTCTCTGCAAATCCTCCTGCCGTGTGGGTCTTGTGGCTTCAGAGGACACCTGGCTCCCCCCGGTTTGTGCGTGGAGCCTGTCTTTAGGAAACCTGGGAGGTGGGGGGGATGTGTGTGAGATGCTGTGCCGTGTTTAATGCCTCTCCTTGCACATTGCAGCTCTCTGTGACATGCATCCCATGAGAGCCCTCTTCCTCATCCCCCGCAACCCGGCCCCGAGGTTGAAATCGAAGAAGTGGTGAGTCTCTTCCTCAGCCTTCAAACGGCTGTAAAAACGTCTCTGGAGCAACTTATTTCTGCAACCGGGGCGCACTGGGGATTAGGTGTTTATATTTATATAGCTCTGGGGGCCAGGAATGGTCTCTGGCATCGCTCCGGTGAGGTTTGGCAGGTTTGGATCCTGCTGTCCTACGGAGAGGTGATTTGGTGCGAAGGAGTCGTGCGCCGTGGGATGGAGAGCTTCCCAGGCAGGCAGAGAGGGGAATGCTCTCCCGTGCTGCCCTTTCTGGGTGCACAGTCGGCTTTTCCGAGGCGGTTCGTGCAACCTGAAGCCAGATGACACTTCGCTTGGCTCCCGTTTTCTTTCCAGTCAGGTTCCGTTTTCAAGTGGAAACATGTATCCAGGCCAAAAAAAAAAAAAAAAGAAAAAAAAAAAAAGGATAGTTTATCTTGAAGGCTCAGGAATGCGGAGATTTGTACTTAGTTTGGGCTTTATTTTAAAATTTTGCAGGAAAAAATACATCACTGTTTTGAAAAAAAAAAAGCATGGCATGCCAATAAAAACCCGTAGGAAAAATATTCCCGAAGCCCAGCAGATGTTGTTTTGTTACTGTATGTTCTGTACCGATGGAGGTAGAGTCCTTAAAAACACTCATCTTTGGTTTGTGTTGTTTGCCTGCTCCAGGTTCAGCAGTGGTTTGGTCAGGAAAGATCTGCCAGATGTTAGAGAGACACCACTGCCCCTTGGTCCTAGATAGGCTGAGCTCGTGGAGGGAAGGTTTGCCTTATTCCTTGAAATTATGCTCATTGTCCTTTTGAAGATGGAAATAAAAAAATAAAAAAAGAGTAATTGCTAGGTGTTGAAAACACTTTGTGCCAAAGCGGCAGGTATTTTCTTGCTGGAAGAGGAGAGGAGCAAGACAGGGCTTGGAGTGCTCTTCATCAGATGCATGGAGTTGGCTTTTAGGGCCAGCCCCCTAAAAACTCACCCAGGCTTTGGCAGGAGGCATGTTAATTCTGTCAGTCTGATCATCAGCTCCTCCAATACCCAACCAGGAGGAGGTGGACCTTTCCTGGCTGGCTCTTCAGAGGGTCTCAAAGATGCTCGTTTTCCTTGCGCAGCCCTTTGAGGATACCATTACTCAGCTGAGAAAATAGTTTAGATGCTTGTGTTCTACCAGGTCACCAGTCTCCTACTTCATTGTACTCTCACTGCTACAGCACAAAATGGATTGTAAGAATTCAGAGTTTATCTTTCATAAGAAAGTGCTGTTTATTCAGCACAGGTTTCCCCGTCCTCCAAGCAAAGGGAGCTGAGGAAAGCAGATTTTGTTGCTTGGCACCACCTTCCTGTCTCGGGTTTGCACATCTCATGGTGATGAACCATCTTGGTGTCTGCCTGTGGTCATCTGGTCTCTCCAGGGCTGCTCTGCCCACGCCAAGGGTGGGATCCCAGGTCCTTCGAGAGAGGGATTGCTTTAGAAGTCATAGTTCAGTGAAACTCCAACTTTGAACCCCTCCAAGGGTGGTGCTTACCTGGCCTCTGCTACCCCTCCATGAGCAAGCAGAGCTCAAACCTATATCCATCTTCCAAGCTTTCATTGCAATAAGAAACTCCAGAGGACCCAGATGAAACTCTAAGCCAGTACGACTGCACCAGTTCCTTAAGACCAATTTTTTTCAGCGTTTTCAGTGGGACACTGGGCAAACTTGCTGTCCTAGGCTTATTTCTCAGCTGGAGGTTTTGCACTTGGCCAGAATGGGTCCTGGAGCTCTGCAAGCCCAACCCAAGAAGACTGGATATGTTTGACCAGGCTTTCCCAGTGGCTTTCTGGCAGCCAATGGTTTTCACAAGAGAAGAAGAAAATGAAGAAAGGTCCAGTCTGAACCTTGAGTTCATCCCTGCTTCTGTGTGCAGCAACATGTGAAAGTACACCAAGTGGGCAGACCATCTTTATCCCTATATGATAAGTCACGGAGTGACTCCAGCACCTCTGATGGAAAGTCAAGAGAAATCTGTGAGGGAAAGCAGGCACAGGAGCTGCCCCAAACTGAAAATCCCAGGGAGGAAACAAATACTTCTGTTGCCTACTAAATCCTTTTAAAATAGTGCCGTGTTCCTATGAAATTGAAGAGTCTTTGGTATCATTTTCTTTCCCAACTAAAACCATCCAGCAATGAAGCTTTATTTTCTTCTTCCTGCCTTTTGCAGGTAAAATGAACTTGAACTTTAGTGATGTCGTTCTCATACACACTCCCTAGCCCTGCCTTAAGAGATGACAAAACCTCTTTGTTAATGAGGTGATATTTGCACTGCGGTACCACTTTCCATCCGAGCAGCTGCAAAGACTTTGCAAACATTTATTTAAGCTTTGCAAACCCCGGGAGCTGGAGGAGCGCGTGGTTCATGAAGATGGGCTGGCCTGCGCCCGGGGAAGAGGATGAGACGTGTGATGATGTCCTCCTGGATTGGAGCCAGGGAGAAAGCCCTTGTCTTCTGCTCCAGCCCTGGTGAGGGCTGAACTGTGCCACTGGATGGCCTTGCTTTTTTGGAGAGGAATATTTGAGGAAAACCAGAGGCGTGAGCTGATCCCCATCCAGAGCTTGCATGGCTCAAGCATGCAAAGGTGTCTTAGGACATCGCAGGACACTGGGACCTCCATCCCCAGCCATCGCTTACTGGAGCATAACTTTTTAGCTGCTTCACCTCAACTGTGTGCTCTGGACCATGTATCCAGGACCTGGGTCTCTCCAGCTTCACACCAACAGGGGAGAATAGTATTTTAGAAGCAGATTTCTTTGGCACATCACATGGATTGTCCCTTCTGGAATACACCGCGACACGGGGTTTCTTGAGGCAAGGTGGGGAAGGAAGATTTGCTTGTTAATAAAACTGAAGGGAGGATTTAATTGGATCCAGTAGCGTATTTTATTTTTGCATCTCAATTTGTATGGATTAGCACTTAAAAGATAAATCAGTTTTAGTCTGACAGCTTAAAAGTAAAATCCCCGAAAGCTTATTGTTTTACTTCTAATGCAATTCTGTAGTATCTGTTGGCTTCTGACATTAATTTACACTCATTTTCCTATTTGCTAAAGCAACATAGAATATAGTGGCCTGTCAACATCCTTCTGTCTTGTAAATCCCCGTTCTCTTGGGTTCATCATATGGTGAAATTAGTTCCAGGAAAACTTTTGATACGCAACGCTTGAGACTAAGAGAAATTTGTTTATTAAAGATTTGGCTGAAATTGCTTTAGCTGAGATTGAATTTAACTGTTTACTGTGAGGAGGGGCTGGGCTCCGCCACCCGCAGCCGTGTTCCCACCTCTGCCCAAGCCATGATGCCTGAAGAGCATGTCCCATTCACCTGGGTCCATGATTGGGGGGGACTGGGGAATGGTGGCCCCCAGGACCTGGTGGGTCAGTGATGCTGCTGGATCTTCCTGGGAGAGCAGGGAAGGGCTCTAGGCAGCAAGCATCACCCAGAGGTTGTCTGAGCTTTAACAAGCCATGTAATGTTGGGGGATTACATCTAGAAAAACCCATCAACCTAACTTGTCCCGCTCATCTTCAGAAAATTACATCTCTTGAAACACTGCCCAGGGCCACAAAATATGAGAAACAATCCGTTAAGGAATTGCATTAGTATCTGTATATTGCATTTATATCTGCATTTCTATTTTCACTTTCTCAGGGTAAAGGGAAGGGAGGAGGAACACTTCCTAGCATTTTCTTGGTTGCCATTGATGACCTCTGGCTTTGGTGATTCCCCAGTCATAGTGATGGTTCCCAAGTTTCTCCAGACTCAGCAGAATGAAGGCATAGATAGGAGCATGCATGGGAAGAGTAGGAGAGGATAAAGCGAGAGAGGACACATGTGATGGTGCTGCTTTGAGACCGTGCTAAGCATCAACTGAGAAGTCAATGTGAATCCGCTTGGAAGGCTGCATCCGAGCAAAAACTGTGTAGCAGCCAAAAGATCTCAAATACCCACAGGTTTCTCACTTTCTAATATAAGAATCGATGTAGTTACCTGTTTTTTCAATACCTTCCTTCTGTGTCCTGGGGCAGGTCTAAAAAGTTTCAGTCCTTCATTGAGAGCTGCCTAGTGAAGAACCACAGCCAGAGACCAACCACGGAGCAGCTGATGAAGCACCCCTTCATCCGAGACCAGCCCAACGAAAGGCAGGTCCGCATCCAGCTCAAGGACCACATCGACAGGACTAAAAAGAAGCGAGGCGAGAAAGGTAAGTGGAGGATCTGGGCAATCCTTGACCTCTGCCATGAGCTTGGAGATCCCCGGCGTAGACCAAGGGGCATCTGTGTGGCCAATACGTATGGGTAGAAGAAGGAAGGCAAAGAGGGCTGGGTTGCTCATGGTCTCGGTACCAGTTTCCCTTACTCAGATGGCCAAGTCTGTTTGCAAACAGGTTGAGCTAAAATAAGTGTGGTACTTCTGTGTGATCATGCTTCTTATGGTTTTGAGATCAGATTAGTTTGATTTGATCCCTCTCAGTCATTGACACGAAAATAAATACCCATAACAAAAAAATCAGTGTTCATGTGAAGCCTACAGGTGATTGCCATTAGAGCTAAGCAATATTTTTTAATCTTTATTTTTTCCCGTTGAAAAAAGGGTGTCTCTTTTTGGTCCAGGTGGCAATTTCCACATGGAACATTTAAGCTTTGATTCCTTAGAATGTGTGTATAAAATTTACATCTGCGTGTATACGTTCTGGCGGGTGGGAGGGAGAAGCTGCTAAGCTGAATTTTCTCGTATTTCATGCCAAGTCTGTTGATGTACGTGACATTCACGCTGCACCAGCGACCAGCAGAGTTGTGCAAATGAACATCTAGATAAGACCCTTGCCCCAAAGCGATTCCTATTAAACTGGGTGTTTTTAGTGAACTCTCCAGGCCCTATCAAAGCCCTCTGAAGGGAAGATCAGATAGCCGAAGAAACTTGTTAAAGTATTCAGCTGCTTGTGAACTGAATTTTAATTTGCAAGCTCATTTGTAGGATCCAGCAAATTGATATGTCGCTATTTCTCTTCTTATTGGTAGCAGTATTAATTTTTCATGCGTACCTTCCAGCCCCTTGTAATAGATTTCACTACAATCAAAACAATAAAGTGGGATCCCAGTGAAGTATTAAATGTGTTTAGTCTGGCAAATGAAGGTTGGACCCTGGAGATGGAGAGTAATTGGATAAATGCAAGCCTTTCTTTTACTATCGTTCCCTTCATCCGATAAAGATGATATCCCAGTAGGAATCACAGTATGTAGCACAACACTGCAGTTGGGCTTTTATGTAGATGTCTTCATTGCCTGGAAAATTCATGGATTTGCATAGGAAGAGCATATGTTTAGGGAGAGAGGAGTCGGTGCCTTCAGAGCCAGAGTTAAATCCCACCTTCCAGTGCCTGTGGCTTCATGAGCTTGGGGTGCACCTCCTTTTTCCTGAAAAAGGGGGATGCTCACTGTGTCATATAGGGATAAGTTTTTATTTTATGGGTCTTTACATTGAGTGTCTTTGGTCGTTGGGGCCGTTGCCTGCTGTGCTGGTGATGCCCGTGGCGCTCTGGACGGGATGCAGCCCATTCCTGGCCAACACCTAGGGAGACCACCCGTGCTTCCCTGGCCTCACAGCACCCCCATAAAAACCAGAAAATGCAGAGAAATCGTGCTGCTTGGTTTTTGTCATGCTAGAAAAAGAGAGCTGTCTGTTCTGCCTTCAGAGCTCTGGGGCTTTCAACCGCTGGAAAAACAAATTTGAGTCCGGCAAAGGGCACTGATGAGCAATTCTCTTCCTAGATGAGACAGAGTACGAGTACAGTGGAAGTGAGGAGGAGGAGGAGGAAAATGACTCTGGAGAGCCCAGGTAAGAATCAGTGTTTCGTATCTGCCCTTAACATCTCTTTAACTCTGTATGAAATCGGCTTGGATTACAGGCTTATGAGAACTTGAAGTGGAAAAAGGACAGTTTGAGCAGTGAGTGCTGTTCCCTGGCAGAACAGAGGATATTCCCTCTGCTAGATGGGGCATGTGTATAAACCAATGCCATAGATCACCCCAGACAAAAGCTGGGGAGGAAGACCCGGGTGCCCCATCATCACCTGTGGGATCTGCAGCCTGCTGTGGTGCTGTCATGGGAACGTGGGTATTTAGATGTGGAAAAAAAGGAAGGTGAAATTAAAGAAGACTTTAAAATGCGGTTCCTTACATCCAAGTGTAACTCCCTATTTCCATGTAACTTCTCACCATGAAACCTCCCCGGTGCTGCTGCCAGCACCGTGGGGCTGGAACTTTCTTTCTTTGGTGACGTTTTTCAGAGCCGTTGCAATTAGTATTAGGTTATGCCATTATTTCACTGAGATAATGTAGTATTTTAATAGCTGGCAGTGATTCATGCTAGATGCGCTTGGTGAACAGCTAAATATAGTGCGTGCCACTGCAGCACAAGAGGCTTTGGTTAGAAACTTAATGTAAAGGAAACTTTTGGCCAATAAATTACTGGTGAGCCGTGCCCTGGCACTCGTGGCCCCCCCACATCCCTCCACCCACTGCTGCCCAAGCTCTTTCGGGTGGACGGGATGAGCCACGTTGGGAAACCCACCACGGAACTTCCCCTGGCAAAGAGGTGTCAGGGATGCAAGAGGGTGGTGGTGGTGATGGGATGTTCTCTGATGCTTCTCTCCCGTCCAGCTCCATCCTAAACCTGCCGGGGGAGTCGACGCTGAGGCGGGATTTCCTGCGGCTGCAGCTGGCCAACAAGGAGCGGTCGGAAGCGCTGCGGCGGCAGCAGCTGGAGCAGCAGCAGCGGGAGAACGAGGAGCACAAGCGGCAGTTGCTGGCCGAGCGGCAGAAGCGGATCGAGGAGCAGAAGGAGCAGAGGCGAAGGCTGGAGGAGGTAACTGGCCCCAGCCGAGCCAACGGCTGGTTTTGGGGCGAAACAGCGGGATTTTCTGGCGGCGGGTCCCAAGGGACTGTTCTCAGCCTGGTTTAAGAAGATCACCTTCTCTAACCTCTCTAAGCGGGTAACCCCATATGTTTTTGTCCCACTGGACAAAACCCCCACTCCTGCTTTTTGCATACCAGCCCCCAGCCGCTCTCCTCACCGTAGTAAGCGTTGCCAGCTCTTGTGAAGGTAACAGAGCTGCTTTGCTATCAATAAACCCTGGAAATACCACATTTAAAAGGATCCCTGGAACTGCTGAGCAGAGGTATCATCCCCATTATTGGGGTGACAGCCGCGTTCAGCCGAGGTGGGCAAAACTCTTACTGGTCCAGGCATCTGTCAAGTTCATTATCGTTATTTGCTGCTGTGGACTGTTACAGTTGAGAAGAAGCTGAATAGCTCCATTTACCCTTTCCCCAGATCCATGTGTCGCTTGTGTCCCCTTTCATCCCCAATTTCAACTTCAGTCCTTCCAGTCCCTGCCAATTACCATTTCTCTGGCAGGGGAGGGGCAGACGCCTGCCTGACTTGTGCAATGATCCGTATGTGCCCCGAAGCATAAGATTTCATTACCCTTGTCTTAACATACCAGCTACAAATGTGATCAGTCATAAAATTATCCACCCCATTTAAAATCCAGCTGCAGGATTTGACCGGGTGACTTTGGGTGTCCGTGAGATGCGCAGCCTGGTTGCGTTCTCTGGTTTAGCTCTCAGTTCCTGGATAGCAGAAATCCACCAAAGAAGAACAGGGGGGAGTTTCTTCGTTTTGGGGGGAGTTTTGATGTGGGTTTGCTGAAAGAAACCCATTGCCTCGCACTGAACGCATCCCAAGTGTCTCATTGAAGGGTTCATATGTTAAGGGTAATTAAATTAGCTTTCTGAAGAGGTCACTGGTGTGTCTGAAAAAAGGACTCGCAGTAAATGGGCTGTTAGAGCAGCCACCCCCTTAATTTGCATGAGCCAGAGCATCTCTTAGATATAACCTGATCTCGGTGTGCTGGGTAATGCCCCCAGGCCAGGGGCGCAGACGGGAAGGAATTTCAGGCAGCTGATGGGGATGATGGTGGTGATGGTAGGGGGCCCCTCTTCGAGGTGGTCCTCTGAGCCCCTCCGGGGCAACAACCAACAGGGGCGACTGGCAGGCAGAGCATTTTTTCAGTCTGGTAAATATGTAGGTTGTCAGAGCACAGAGCATCAGGCGTTCGATACGCTGTAGGTCAGGCTTTGCTCGCCTCCCCCCCTTCCCTCGTCCCCCCACAAAGTCAGGGAGATGCTTTTGAGAGAGGAGGGGGCTTGCACGTAGGCGGGGGTGC
>JAHREE010000372.1:0-11805 GCA_033628505.1 Tringa tobata
AAAAAAAAAAAAAGGGATGAAACGATAAATCAGGTCTTTATTGGGAGATTGTGCGGGTTTTACTGTTGGGTAGTAGGAAAGACTTGAGTCTATAATTAGTAACCAACAACCAAACAGGACGGCACCCTACCAGAAGCGGAAGTCTCTGATCTGCTGCTGCTCCCTTCGCCTTTGGGCTTCACGCGCAGCTCAGCGTACGTGATCACGTTTCCTGTAATGAGTAGGGAAACGCTGACATTTGTGGTCGTGCAAGCCATTAAGCAGAGGAACAATAAAGAATTACACAGAAGAGCGAGTCTCTATCAAAAGGGGCATGTGTCCCCAGAGCTGCTACTTCAGCTTTTTTCTTTTTTCTTTTTTTTTTTTTCTTTAAGAAAAAACAGGCAGAGATGATGACTTATCATTTCCTGCTGCTGCCAGCAAGTAACTAAAAGCCTCCTCCATAATCTTTGCTTGAACTGCTTGGGTCCTGTGTGGCTGGACCAGGAGGCAGACAGACAGACAGAAGGATGGGTAAGACCCGGGCACTATCCGTAGCAAAGGTCCCATTTGTTGCTAAGCCATCTCAGGAGGTATCACAGGGGCTTAAGGGGCACCAGGAGCCACGACCACTTGATGGAGCAGGGAGACCCCAAAGGGGACACTGCCACTCAGAGAAATGCTTCTGCAGCAAGGTGGCTCTTGGGGACATTCCTGACCTGTGAGTGCTTATGCCAGGATATCATATGTTGAGTGTAACAGCAGAAGAATGGACCCCATGGTTGAAGATACCCCTTTGCAGATGCACATTGCCCAAACACAACTGAAAAGCCATTAAAATAGCAGAGTGTGAGTTAGGCACACGTGGATTCTTTCTGAACATATCCTCAATTTTGTTTTAGCTGGGTATTTTGTAGAGCTACTGGCTAGTGTTATGGAAGAGAATCGGACCCTTGGTAGGCTGATCTTCTCCCCGTGAATGGTGAGGTTTTATCAGGCAAGAATGAGCTTCTGTGCTACAGCCTTAGCTTGTGATCACTGGGGCTTTTAAAAAGAAGTAGGAAATTTGTATCGTATAAAACCGCCAATCAAGGAAAAACTGGCAGAAGAAGAGAGTCACATCAGGCTAGAATGTGGTAGCATTTGATGTGAGAATTGCTGAAGTGTGGAGAGCTTTTACAGTAAGAAAAATACTGAGGACCTGGCTGGTAAATAAGTTTTATTCATACAGGTGAGATGTTCTGTGCTTTAGAGGACCTGACCAAACACACTTTGCTGTTTGCTCTGTTACAATTTATTAGCTCAATGAACTACAGAAAAATCTACAAATTATATTTAACTGTATAGATAAGTAACAGTTCTCAAAAAGAAACACTTGTAATTTTTTTTCTTCTTATAATGTAAATATTTTTCAAAGAAGAACAGTCAGGACTTTTAAACTTTTAAATGCACTAGCCTTATAAATGGAGACACTTCTTCTAAAATACGTACCTTAGAAAATCTGATACTATTACTAAATATTTTGCATCTCAAATAAAGATCAATTCCTTTAAAGTATATGTCTCAGACTGTATGAAAAAAAAAATTATTGCACGGATTGAATATTTAAAAAAAGGATTACTTCTATTACAGTGTGTATTGGCACATGATCATTTAAATGTGAAGTCCTCAGAAGTCAGCAAGTGGTTTTAAAATATCACGTAACCTTTATTTTGCCAGATGCTTACACACCCTTACCTAGTTTAGCCACAAGAAGCCCCGGTGCTAGGTGGAGATCTCTCTCACTTACTAAAACTGAAATTTCACTTCATTTCTATATGCAAATTTCAAGCGCAGAAAGACATCTGTATTTACTGGAAGATTCTGCTTGATGAATGTGCAGATAGGGAGTGCTTCTGGCAGGTCCCTCTCTCCAAAGAGTCAGGCTTTGCAGCCACTGGGCTCCTGCTGTGGACTGGACACCGGTTTGAGTGTGAGTCCACGGCAGACCCTCCTCACCGCAGCTGGTGCAAGCCACAAGCAGGGCTGCCTTAGGAGAGCCCTGGCTTGCAGAGCAGGGGAAGTTCCTGCCCTGCTCCACTTGCTGCTGCGGCCACAACCTGGACCATTGTCTCCAAGATGTGGGCGACTCCATCCAGGGATGGAGTCCCATCCATCTGGACTCCATCCAGATGCTCAAGAGGGTCTGGAGGGCTCAAAGGAGGGGGACAAGAAGCTAAGGGGAGAACTAATGGCAGCCTACAACTACCTCTAGGCTGGTTCGACAATGGAGTTGAACTCTTCTGGGTTTGATTTTCTGCTAGAGGAAGGGCCTCATATGCGATCATTTGTGAACCATAATCAGGCAACCCTCAAATTATTATTGAGTAAACTAGGAAGGGAAAACTGTCTTTCATTAGAAAATGGATTTCCAGGCTGTGTTTATCCTTGCTTGTATTTTTGGAATACTTTCCTACTTTTCAACATCTGTTTTGAAGTGCACGCACCGTAACAGCACCCGCTAGCCCACCAAAGCCTGTGTACAGGGACTACCACCTACTTACTGCTCCACAACACGCTTGGCTGGAGCATCCAAGAATCGCCTCATCCTTGCAATCCAGAGCGCCTGGCCAACAGCTGGAGTCCAGCTGGCTGTGTGACAACCTGGCACTGACTTTCCCCTCGGAACAGGATCACAGCAAATCCATTTCAATCACTTTTCCGCGTGCAGCCTCCCAAACTCACCTCTGCAGACATTTTTTTTTTTTATTGCTACGTTGTGTTAAACACTATTTAGCACAGTTTGTCCAGTCTATCAAGTTTATCCCAGTAATTTTCAATGGGTGAGCTTTCCTTACCATTAGACGGGAAACATACATTATTTGCAGCTCTGCCACCCATGATTTTTATAACTTTTTCTTTGTCCTCATAAAATACATTGAGCAGACTTTGAGATAGGGACAGTATTTGGGAGAACTCCAAGAAACTCTGTGTAATTTGACCAAATCAAATCCCTTTCTCACAGATACGGAAAAAAGAAAAAGAAGAGGTGGGCACTGGATCTGTAAAGGGACTTTCATTCTCAAATCCAAATTTTACATATTTAAAACACCTACTCAATTACTAGAGAACCTTGGCAGAAGTTCAGCTCCCTGCATGTTTATCTTTCACGTGCACCAGGTCTGGACAGCAGCTATACTTTAACACAGCAAATTAGCTATGCCCCCACACACACACACACTCATGTTTTGAAGTATCTGCTCCAGTAAATTGCATCTAATAGTCTGAAGCTCACACAAAATGCAAGGTGGACACCAGGAGGAGGTGGACACGTCCCACTTTCCCATAGCCTAGTGATTTGAAATCTTGCCTGAAGTGGGGGAATCTGCCACTCGGAGCATTCATCTGCCAAATTTGCAGTGGAGGTTGAACCCATCTCTCCCTCCTCCCTGCTGAAGTTTTAACCGTGCAGGGCTTTCCCTCACGTCCATCTTGAAACTGCTTCTTTATCAGACATCCCTGTCCAAGAGCGAGGCCAGCGTAGAACGTGGCACAGGGAGGGATGTGGGTGCTAGCCACCCTCCAGCAGACATCTCCAGGTGTCACGGAGTCGGATGGTGCCAAAGGGAGAGCATGCCACGTGAGCTTGCCATGGAGCATCCCATCACCTCGGAGCTGAGCCCCTCACTTTGAGAATCAGCTTGGAATTCCTGCTCCAAAGGGGAGGAAGCATTGAAACCCCTTCCTGCAGAGCGGGGACGTGCCCTAAGTGTGTCTGAGAGGCAGAAGCTGTCCTGTCCAAAGCAGCCTTGGGCACAGTCCACGTAGGAGAGAGCTCCTTCTATCTCGCGGGGAAGGACCTAACACCCAGAAACGGCCGACTGAGCAGCACCTCCTGTCCTTGCTCTGTCCTATTCGCTGCTTTGGGCAGTTCCCAACTCACCATGCTAGGGTCCCAAACTCCCCTCCGTTAGCTGTAAAGAAAAGCAGGGCATCTCAGCAAGGGTCCAGCCTGCAGTGGAGAACCTCAACCCTAATCCTTGCTATACTTACACTGAGCTTGAGTCTGTTTTGTGAACGTTGCTCAACACGCCCGTCACATTCCAGGATTTTTCCCTGAATTTCCTGCCAAGTTTTTTTTTTTTAAAATCACAGAACTAGTTATGTGGAAAGAGCACGTTTTCTCCCATTCTTCCCATGGTAAAAGCGACTCTTTGCTTTTTGAAATTTTTTTCGTAATGCAAGACCACTCGCCAGCGGGAGGGATGGGTATGTGGGAATTTTGGTCAGAACATTAAAACTTCAAAGAAGGAACCAGCAACTGAAACTGTTCATTTAAATTTGTAAAGCCTGATAACACAGCTCAAGTCCTTGTCTATTTTAATAGCAATAAAACCCATGAAGACAGAGAAATAATTGTCCTCAGGGAGATATTTCTAGCATGCTCTGTGCCGATATGAGGTCCAATATTGCTTAATACTATTTGGTGCTTTTTCTGATTGTGTCAAAGCCAGTGGAAAAGTAATTGCCAATAAAATCTGAAAATAACGGAAAGGTTAACAAAGCAATAAATAAAGACAGCCATAATGACAGCTCTGTAAGTTCAAGCCTAGTGAAACGAAATGTGTTTGAGTATAACCAGATATAAGGGAGGGAAAAGGTGATTCTGGGAGTTATAAACAGTGAAGGGAAGATTTAAGAGATTTTTGTCTCTGTGTGGCTGAGATAGCGTAACTGAGACTTGCAGTAATATCGGGTGCGTCTCTGGCGCCCATATTTTTTAAAGATGATGGAAACACTGGAGAATAAACAGGAAAACCATCCATAAAAAGTAATTAGAGTTCTTTGGCAAGTTAAGTGTGAAAGATTTACAGGCGAAAGGACTGAGAAATTACTTGATTATTATGACCATCAACTTCATGTGAGAAAATATTGAATGCTAAAATCTATTCAACGAAGGTTTAACAAGAACCATCTAGATGCCAATGAGAACTTTCATTGGAAATTAAAGCCTGGTCTACTTAAATTCAAGCTTTCCCTCTAGCGAGCATGATCAATGGACATTTTTTGGATGTCTTCAAATCAAGATTTGATGTCTGTCTCCCTTTGCAAATAAATTATATCACTTTAGAAACGGGTTAAAATTATAGGCAAACCCTCTGTGCTTTGTGTTGTACAGGTTACAGTAGTACAACCAACAGCCAGGGATGCATGAACATACAGTCTAAGGTAGTATTTTCTATTAGATAATAAAGAGAAGTCATTTTTATTTTTTAGATACAAGTCTTGTAAAAATATAAAAAAATATATTTTCCCCATTATTTAACTAACAGTCAGAACACTATCATCCCTATTGATCTACATTGTTAGTAGAACATCTTCTAAAAATCCTTATTACACAATGTTGTTTCCTTAAATAATTGAACGCATTGATTACTAAACCTTGAAAGCATGAAAATATCATCTTAGTCTGACCGCAGACATTTCCTATTTGCTCGTAGTGAGGAGTTGTCATTCACATTCGCTGTGATCCTGAATTTTGACAAAATGCTTTAATGAATGAATTATATTTTTTCCAAGTAGTGGAAATTTTATTTCTTTTTAAAAAAAATGGTTTAAATCATCTCCTTACCCTGAATATTGACTTAATCCTTTGTCTTTTGCTACAAATGCAGGAAGTCATCACAGATTGATAATGTGATTCTGGGAAAATCACTACTGGAAAATTAAAAAGGAAGAGCAGGAAGGTTTTAGGAGTCATTCAGTACTTCCGTCAGTGACAGTGACTGTACTTTCGAATGCCACTAGTTTTCTGATTCACTAGTTAATTTACTACTCCTTTTCCATGAAGAGATCATAAAACGCATTGATCTGATTTTTGGAGTAGGTAATAATTTGGTGGAACATATCCCAACAAGATTTTGACCATGTTCTTCATGTAAAAAAAAATAAATGTTCATTATTAAAAAATAAATGTTCATTATTAAAAAAAATTCGTTTCTCATTCTGCTACTTAAAACAAGGTTCCACTGAGACACTACTCTGTAGTGATACTGACTTAGGAGTAGCTTTGCTGAGCTGTGGGCACCTCTCTTCCACCATCTGCAACTTTTCACTCTTCCCGTGGCTTCTGCATGCAGCATTTTATAGCATTCTCCTAATATTATCCAGTGACAATTTTAAAAATGAAAGAGAGAGAGCACATGACAGAAAACAGTGTACACCCAAGAGCTGATTAGATGCTTTACCTGGAGCTGGTGTCCGAGAAGGAACGTGTGGTCTTTCCCTTGGTAGCATTGCCACGTCCACGTACGTGATATCACCTGCCATTGATGAGCAAGTCCCTCTGAGTTATGGAAAGAGCTGGTTTAATACAGTGGGTTGCATCCTGTATTAGCTTCGCCTGCCTCCAGAAGTATACATACGCCGTGCTATGGCTCTGAGGAAGGCTGAGAAACAGATTAAAGGAAGGAAGTTACTTCTTTCAATACAGCTTCAAAGCCTATTTTCAGCCATCATTCTGTCTCTTCTTGTGTGATCTCATGCCCG
Source organism: Tringa tobata (assembly GCA_033628505.1). Taxonomy (NCBI): domain Eukaryota; kingdom Metazoa; phylum Chordata; class Aves; order Charadriiformes; family Scolopacidae; genus Tringa; species Tringa tobata. Next base: position 6,508 of record JAHREE010000372.1, read on the forward strand.
CCCTTCAGAATACAGGAGAAAACGAAGATTTAAAAACAATCTTTTTCTTAATACCCAAAAAAAAAAAATATTTTTGGCCAAAGCAGAGCAAAGTTTCTAAAGGAATACCCAAAAAATGGGTGCAAAAGCTTTGCTGTTTCTCATGAGAGTCATGAGAATAGCTAAAGCAGTACGATCTGTGTTGTGAATGTATTATGCTCATTTGCATGATCACCTATTCACCTAAAAGAAAGATAAAGAAGATATGTATCAGCATGAGATGTTTTGGGGCTAATGTAACTGCAAGCACAGCTAAAGCTATAAAAATGCAACTCAGATTTTCACCTGCCCCACTCAACAACTATTATAATGGTTTAAGAACTGCATTTAGATTACATTAATGATGCATTAAATTTAACTCATAATAAAATTAAAAGTAATATGATCAATTCCTTTCAAGAGAATGTTTCAATACTTTAACAGTAGTTACGAGGACCCGAGCTGCTGTTCCTAAGTTGCTGGACTCAAGCAACCCCACAGGCATAAAGCCTGAGTTGACTTTAACTCCTTGTTCATGACTCGTGTGTTTGTTGCAGGATATTTTGATGACAGTGCTTTTGTCTCCTATTTTGGAAAAAAAAAAAAAAAACTAAAAAAAAAACCCCACAGCACAGATTTGAATTGAAACTTGAAGCTCTCCTAAAACCTAAAAATACATTTCAGAACACACAAAGTCCTGTGTGTGCACAGTCCTCACATTTCCTGCTAAAAGCTAGACTGCTGGTTTTGTGCTTTATTCCCACTTAGAAAATCCCTTTAGAGTTTGACATAGATGGGCTCTACAAACCTACATGCGTCAACTGAAAATACTGTCATACAGCCTACTCACCTTTTCTGTTACATTCAGTGGGAGTCTAGATTAAAATGAAAAAATGTTTGTTTTTGTGATCTGATGTTTCTGATCTTTTGCCTTCCTACTTGCAGCATTGGTAACAGTGTTAACTGCAGAAACAAAAAGGTTTAGGGAAAAAAAAAATGAACCTTTGATAGTCATGGAACAGATTACTCAGAAGTGCCACTCAGGTACACTTTATATGGAACATTTCTAAATCATTGTTGCTCTATCAGCAGCCACAAAGTGATCAGTATGCAGATGTGGATACCGTTAACTGGATACCGATAAGGTTTGTTTCGAGGCGAAACAAAACTTTTGTCCTCTGATTGAATCAGTTTCCATTCCTTCCTCCTGTACTTCTCGCCACCCTTTACAGCAGGATATTTAGGCTCTGAAATGGAAAAAAAAAAAACCAAACAAACACCCAAACACCAAAAACCAACCCAAAATTAACCCCAACCCCAAATCCACTTTCTTTATTTGGGTTTTTCTTCAAACGATAGTCCATAAAGTAGAGCTAGTAAGCCAAATGAGTTGCTTGAACTCTCAGTCTCTTTTTCCATCACTGCATACACTACCTAAGAAGTCTTTTGTCACATCACTCCCTCCTAAATGATTCAAAACCATCAAGATATAATCATGTATAGTCAGTATAAGCATGGGCAGTGGAAAAAACCCCAGTGTTTCTGTTTTAAAGGAACATGTCTCCTCTCCTCTCCTCTCTTCCCCTCTCCTCTGAAAAACCTAATTTCAGCCACAAGAGCAATCTCAGTGAGTGTGCAGTGCAAACAAGGCAATTACATCCTTTGTGACCCAGCAGATTCTCACTTGCCCGGGGAAAATGACGAATGCACACAGTTATTTTCCGCAGCAAACTTACAAAATAGTCGTAAGTGGTTCTCATTTTGGATTTGAAGTCTACGCGCTGTGCTCACAGTTAGGACTGATAATGAAAAGGGATGTGAATTTTAATTTCTAGAAGGAATAGGTGAGTAGGAGCCTTTGTAAGGCATTTTGCTTGAATTCCTTCTATCCTACTGGAAAACTATGACTTTTTCTTACTTTTCAAATGGATATTGCACTGTCACAGAATTTGCATTTAATAAGTATTTTCTTCAGTGTTAATAGTTTTAGCTCTGTAAATCTTTTTTTTTTTTTTTTCTTTCATTTAAAATTATAGCTTTATTTATGAATACCCAGATGTGGGTCACCAACTCTGACCCACTCATCTCTCAGCCCCGATAGCGCTTTCAGAAGAAAAAAATCCCGGCTGTTGTAGGAAAATGCTGTCACAGAACCAAGAGGTCTTTGATGATAGCAAAATGACCCACAGCTCATGAGAGAGTGCCCCTTTGAGAAGAGGGTGCCTCTGGCTTCTCCGTAGCCCTCTTCTCGTGTGCTAACAGAATACCGCAGACAAGCTACCAGGCCAACGTCACACGTTATAAAGCAAGCCTCTTTCGCTATGTGCCACGTGCCTTAAAATAAATTGTTGGCGTTTCTTGCAAATTCCCCTAAATGGAGTTATTCTGGTTCGTTTAGACACACTGCCACAGCTGCACTTTTATCACGTGACTGTCTCCAGGACCCAAACGGGCCGGTTAGGGTTTGCTTGTGCTGCTGTCTGCCGGTGTATTTTGCAGAATAAATGCTTCAGAAGCAGAGCCTGGTTCAGCCTAGTCATTCCCCCGCTGTCTTCTTTTCACATTCAGACATCATAGTCTTTCTGGTTTGCTGCTCCTGGGGAAAAACAGTCACCCAAATATCAAAATGCTTTTTCACAAGCTGTAATCTGGGTTGAGCATCCGTATATAGCTTCGGGCTGACCATCCCTATGGCTTAACTTCTCCCAGGATCCACCACCAGCTTGTGTCTTTTGGATTCACCAGGTAGAGCCTTGCCTCAACCCTCTTCTTTCCTCCCAGCCACCTGATTAATATGTTTATCTTACAGTACCTAAACGCTGGTGAGGCCACTAAAACAGCAGGGCTTGCTGTGCATGTCAGGGAGGGCAGGAGTGATTTTTTTAGCCTTGAGTTTTCAGGCTGTTTGCCAGAGCATGGAAATATCTGGTGGTTCAGACCTTCCTGCAGCATCCTCAAGGAAGGACGGCGGGGTTGTTGTCTAGGATTCCTCCACACCTCGTTTAGAGTTTGGCAGTCTGGAGCTTCAGTGGCTCCGTTGAGGTCGGCAGAACGCGAATGTGAGCTCATGGGTTTTTTCCCCCATCTTGAGATGTTCTCCTGATTGCACAAAGACTCTCCACTTCTAACCGTCGTGCCCGAGTGGCATCGTGTAGTGATGTCCCTGTGGGAGCACGGTCACCAGTTCCAGTCACCCGGGGAGTAAATGTGACAACAACTGCAGATGACACCCCTTCTGTGGGTGTGACAGCGTGTGCTGCGTTGCGTGCAAAGGTAAAAGTAGGCTGAGAACAGTGACGTGGGCTGGAAAGCAGAATTCAGCACCTTCTACCACAGAAAACAGGCTGCTCAGCCCAGGGCTCCAGCTGCCTGGTGGTGCACGTTTTGAAGAACTGGAACTGCTGCTCTGACAACAAAGTGGATGTTTCCGCTTCCCAAAGGCTGAGATGCGACACAGCTTCTGAGATAAACTGAGCAAATCCCACCAGCAGACCTCCAGTTTGGGTTTTGAGTCTAAACCCCGTGTCGCAGCAGAGCCTGTACAGACAATGAGGGGCAAGAGTGGCACCCAGAAGACGTGGTCAGAGTTAGGACTACAACCAAAGAAATTCCCTGCCGTAAATGAGAGTTTGTGCATTATTATCCCACACTGCAGAAAAAAAAAAAAAAAAAAGATGTTATCTAAACAGAGCAAACCCATGAATTTACCAAGAAAAAGGAAAAAAAAACAAACAAACACAAAAGAGCTCAGTTGCACCAGTGGTGCCTGCAGATTGCAAGCTGAATATTTCCACGCCAGCAGCTTCATGGTCAGCAGATGGGACTTGGAGTAGGTGGGAAGCAAACAGGGTTAGAAGCCTGTGAGATGGGTTTCTTTCCTATGAAGGGCTTTTGGGGCACATCAACTCTTTTTGAACTTCAGGTTAATTCCCAAAGATGTTGCTGTGCAGGTTACTTATTCTGAGTGCCGTGTATTCCCTTGGATGCATTTTTCAATGCTAAGCAGTGGTGGAGCGAACAGGTGGGCAGGAGGATGTGCTTGGTCTCCTGAACAGTTTGGTGATGGCATGTCAGGAAGGAGCTAGTAAACACCCCTTCCAGCACGCTGCCATACTGTCTTCTCGCCTTTCTTGCACTTTTGCACACTTAGTTTTCCTTCAAAGGATTGAAGCAGTGAGCCTGCTGGGACCACTTCCCATAGGTTCTTGGCCATGTTAGGTCCATCCTGGTCTTCTGGAACCCTGTGTCTGCGACTCAGAGAATGTCTGGTGGGGAAAAAGCGGTGTATCTCTCTGCAGACCATAGGTCTATGCAAGAGCACCTAGTGCTTTGGGCAATGGAGGATGTCTCTGCGAGGTGAGACATAGCAGAGGTGCTGGTACGGTTGCAAATCACCCCAGCATGACCACAGTGCTGTGGTTGAGTGAACACATCCTGGTTTGATGCAAATACACAGCGTGCTGCAGTACAGCACAATGCAGCACTGCACCCACCCTGTGGACTTAAGAGGTTGAAGTCTATTTGTTTAGATTGAGCACCATGATGTGTTCTTTTCTGCCACACGGACACAGCCCGCCTTCCTTCAGGTCTAGTAGAGCTCCGGTGTCTCACCCTCATGTATGGTCAATGTCATCTTTTGGTTAGCAGTCTAATCTGTGAGTCTGAGAGCACTGGGCAAAGAAGGGCACGTCACTATTCCCAGGGCACGGTTGGAAGGGGCAAAAGCAAAAGGACTTGGCCAAGATCGCTCAGCAGGTCAGAGGCTGGAAGACTGCTCAGCACTCCGGTCCCTCCGCGCAGTACCCTCATCAGTAGCCAGGCTGATGAGTGATGCACCATATATTTGCAGTTGTTCTTTTTTTTTTTTGCCTCACATACTGTAAGATCCGCATCCGGATACATCCGTTCCCTTCCTCCCGTATATTCCCAAGCTCTTTCTGTAACTGCACTCGCCTGTAGAGTTAGATATTGCTCAGCCATTAATGTACTTATTTACTGTCGCAGTGCTTTTCGTCAATAATTCCCTTTCTGCTTATGAAATTGGAAGAAAAGATGTTGTAAGAGTCCCATCGTCCGTAAATTGTGTGGATTGAATGGACAAAAAGGAAATAATGACAGGACAATAATGACAAAGGAATAATGACAGGACCAGAGGAAATGGTCTGAAGCTGCAGCAAGGGAGATTCAGATTAGATATTAGGAAGAATTACTTTACTGAAAGAGTGGTCAGGCCCTGGAACAGCCTGCCCAGGGAGGTGGTGGAGTCACCAACCCTGGAGG
>JAHREE010000372.1:12541-30669 GCA_033628505.1 Tringa tobata
CAGTGAAATGGGCTATTAGTGTTTTAAAATCCCTTAGAAATAGTATAAAAGTACGTATACATATATAACACATACATACATATGTAACACAGAGTAGTATTAAGCCCAGAACAGCTACCAGAACACAGGGAAAGCCTGTGACTAGGTATCTGAACACAGAAAACACGCACCGTGCTTCATGCAGTAAGAGATGCTGAGCAGTGAGTGAACCCTGTGCCCCCATGGCAAGGAAAGCTACGTGCCTGAGGAAAGGCTGCACTGGCGAAAAAGAGCATAGCTATCAAGGTTCCTTTTGGGACTCTCCAGCCTTTTACCCACTATGTGTTTTTCAGCCCGGTTTAGGGAACAAATGAGAGTGCAGCGAGCACTTCCTTCTGCAAAACGTCCAGTGCTCTCTAGCGTTGTGTCTTTACAACTACAAGTATGTGACATCTCCACATTTTTCCCTACCTAGGAGGCAGAAACACAACCATGAATGAATTTTTCTTGAACATGTAATTTCGAGATTCAGAAGCTAACTCTTTCAGCTACAGCTCCGTGGAGCGCGAGTCCTTGTTCACCCTAGGGCCAATTTACATGAAGCTAAGGGATTTGTTCTCAGCTTTCCCTTGAGTGATTCTCAAGTGAAAGTGGATACTTCATAGAATTTTTTATGAGGACTATCTAGGAATCCATTAAGAAGCCCATGCCTTTTTTATGTTTCATAATATGCTGTATAAAGTTTAAGTAAATATATTTTTGTCTAACAGAAGGAAACAGCTTAAGCACCAGAATATATATAGTGATCAAAAAAAGCCTTGAAAAGGAGGAATACCATACAAGACCTTACCACATCCAGTAGAGGTAGTGGCCCAATTCGAAGTCAGCAGAACTGCAGTGCACAGCCTGGGGCGGCACAGGGCAGGGAGGAGAGGCTGAACTCAGCCCCGGGGAGAAGTTTCAGTAGTAAAGCCTAGACCTTGATTGGTTTTCCGTGCAAAGCTAGCTCCCTACAGAAACACCAGGTAAAACTTTGCAGGGGAACAAACCTAGCAAGCCGATAAACTGAAAGCTTTCTGTGAACTGGAAGGCAGACTGCGTGGCTTCTAGACATAGAAATCGATGGCTGGGGAGAAAGCACATGGAAGTGCAGCTCACAGTGCTAAAATCCTAAAGAACCAGGTCTCCTTAGCCTGCCTTTGGGGTTTCAGCATAAAAATCTAGTGGTCAGAGGGATTTCAATTACCCCATGTGTATGGGGAAGGTGTTTTGTATTCTTCTGGTTTAGTAGCCACAGCCAAACTAGTTGTGTTTCTGTTTGAAATGCTGTGCAAATAATGTGATCAAAAGTCTGTAATAGAAGCAAACCATATCCTGAGTTGATAATCTTTCATTTTTCTTTGACTTAGCTTGTTTGTTTTGCACCTTTAATGTTGGCAGGCAGCATAGTATTGCCTTCTGGCTACAGCACATTTATTCAGCATGTTTCATTGTGCATCTGTGTGCTTGCCGGACCTGGGAGAATTTCCTCAGTTACAGAGACACAAAAAACTACTTACAAGTGTGACATACACCCATCTACCAATTTTATGAAAAAAAAACTTTTTGTTATCAAGGAGCTAGCCAGATAATGTTACGCAGAAATGCATAACACCATTGCAATTGTGTCTTCATCAAGCGCCCACAAATTATTGCAAATTACCTCATTGTGTACAATTTATCTGATAATAGATGTGTAAGTAAAGTACCGCCTGCTGAAGGATGTGGTTTTAATTACATCATGCCTACAGAAGCCACACTCAGCTCACAGGAATCACTGCAGTTGTGTGCTATGTTAGGCTCGCATGTCTTCAGGAATTACCAAGCAATTTTCAACAGTTTTCAAACAATAGACAGAAATTCTAGAAGCTGCAAAAGGAGGGGTTGCTGTACACCAAACAAATCACCAAGGAAACTACATTACTACCACAGTCCAAAATGCAGTGGCATTGCCTCTCAGAGTGATCTTCCTCAACTAGAAAAGTTTGGAACTTGGCTTTACATCCTAGAATCACCATTTTAATCATTATCCTTATTTTTCTTGGCTATAAAAATCAAATGTTAAGTACGTTATGGTTATAAATAACAATGAAGAACTACATATTACTGTCAGACTGTACACGTTATCTCAAGGTAAGATCAGACAGAAAAGAGCAAATGTGTCTGAGATCTGCTGCCTTGTCCTGGTCAGTATCCTTGAGATGAAGAAGGGTTGTAAGATCCATTTTTCACTTGTAAAAAGTGTCTGTGAAGTGGACAAACAAATGGAAGAATCATAGCCCTGTAGCCCCATAAATATGATTTTGCCATTTCTACCATGCGTGAACAAAGACACAGGCAACTAAATCTCACATCCGAATCAAAGAGGTATTTATGTTTTTTTCTTTTAATAAGTGCCAAATTCTGTTACACTGAATGATGTACATGAAATTAAACTTTTTTAAAAAAAATACAAGATCTTGACTTTCTCTTGTGTAGAGCTATGCTGTCTTCCCATATTGCACCTCCAGGGGTGAGACTTACAGTCCTGTTTAAGCGCGTAGCACCGATTATCACCATGTCACCTGAAATAATTAGCAGTGGCAACTTTTTTGCCTGCTGTATGATCTAGTTGCCAGGCTGGTAAAAAAGCGCCTCATTTTACCTGTGTTTTACACAACTCTTAGACTCTATGAGATGTTTAAAATTAGCAGGTTGCTTATTCTAATAGGTCTAAGGGGCAATGCATCAGCATGCACAAAGACATAGGGGTTTTATGCCTTCATGCTGAAAAGAAGAGACACAAGCCTGAAATCTTCCTGGACTGTAGTAACAAATGGAATCACAGTGCGTTGATTCATCATAAGTCAGGTCAACAATTCCCCCACTATTTTACATCAGATGTCCTACCCAAGGTAAAGGGGTACCCCTCAAGGACCCCTTCCAGATTCACATTACAATATCTTAGATAACCAGAAGGACTGCGCTCTTCTTGCAAATCCACTTGTATAAGGAGTGGCAGTTCTCAGCATGCATTTCTGCCAGCTTATAGACGGCACATTTTTCTTCTTTCTTCCTTCCTTTCACTGTAAAACTGCAAGAGCCAAACAACACACAGAGATGAAGATTATTGAAAAAGAATTGGTTTTATGTACAAAGGAAGAAACCACAAAGACTAATATTTTTTTTATGCTGTCATTCTTTTGATCCTCTGACACACTGACAGGTTTTATTTGTTTAGTGAGCATCACTCTTCCTCTGTTTCCCTAAATTGTTACGCAACTGGAAGTAAAAGGTTTGCACAGCATAGCCACCTCCTAATTACATAGTTCCTTTTCTGAGAGCTGCCAAGGAATTTCTTTTCAGCTGCATGTTTTGATCAGAATTCTGTACTGAGAAAAATCAGAATAGGCTGAGCTGCCTAACTGGAGGACAGGCCCTCTTATCTGACTACTGCTTTCTCATGGTCTAATGGCTGAAGAGCCCAGGCTCAGCAAGAGGGGAACACGTCATGGAAGCCAACACAGATTGACTCCAGAATGAACCTACCTGTGCCCTGGATGTTTGGGATCACTGAGCCATACCCATCTTCCTTCCTCCTCATCAAAGCTTAATCCAGTCCAAACAAAGCCAGTGTTTTTATCCTTCTGCTTGTTTAAGAAATCCTACAGAGAGATATGTCTTTGAACTCTCGTAATAGTGACATTTCATACAACTCCAGCACCAGTAACGTATGGTGGTAATTAATATTTTAAAACCTTTCATGCCCAAAGATTCCAGACAATGTTCCCAAGAAATTGAGAATAAAAAAACCCCAACAAACCACATGGAAATTAGTTCAGATTCTCAACTACACCCAGTAGCGTGGCTAATGACGGTAAGTGGAGCAACGAAGGACCTAACCTTGGGCTCCTTGCTGGTCCCAGGACCATTCCACTAGCACATTATAGATGAGGATCAGGCTGATCTGAATTACAGGACCTGACGCTATTTCCTCTTTTTCCCCACCACAAGGAAGGGAGGTGATCATTTACAGCTCACCTTCCTAGATGCTCTAGAAGTGAGTGCCTGAACCTGGCCACCTTTAAGCAAAATCAGGAGCACGAAAGTGACACAATACAGGTTAGGATTTGGTCCACAGAAATGTTTTTTTCTATTGCTGCAGAGCTGGTACTGACATTTAAAAATGTAAAAAGGACAGGGAAACAGTTTCATCCTCCAAAGAAAAGCAAGAGCCTTTATGACAGCTTAGTACCTTTATGACAGCTTTGGGTACAAACTTGAACGTAAGAAGTTCCACCTAAACATGAGGAGGAACTTCTTCACTTTAAGGGTGGCAGAGCCCTGGAAGAGGCTGCCCAGGGAGGTGGTGGAGTCTCCTTCTCTGGAGACATTCAAACCCCACCTGGACACGTTCCTGTGCAACCTGCTCTGGGTGGACCTGCTTTGGCAGGGGGTTGGACTAGATGATCTCCAGAGGTCCCTTCCAACCCCATGTGATTCTGTGATTCTGTAATCCTTTAGATACCAGTTGCTTCTTGTTGGAGATAATCTCTAGGCGTATCATTGCATGTAGGCTATTGGTCTTCTGGTTAACACAAATGTTTTTTAACATGCAGAAGCCAATTATCAGGGTACTTTCCACTGACAATGCCTGTTATGAGTGCATCTGTATTAGAAATGGTTTCTAAAAATACAGGGAAAGCTATACTTTTATATCTGGATTCACAAGGTATAAGTAAAAAGAATATTTAAACCACAGGGTATCTTACAAGCTTACCATTTCAGTCTCATCCTCTATAACCAGGAGCTCAGATTTTTTTCCTGAGCAATATTTTCTACTATTCTCCCAGGTGTCATGAGTTTCTGAGTAGAAATAACATCTCCCATAATGAAGCTTCCAGCCAGTGGGGCAGAGTTCACATCTGGGGTCTGTGAAGAGTTTGGAGTAAAAGGACTTTTGTTACTTTTTTTTTTTTTTTTACAACTGATATCATTATTATTGACTCCTTCTTTTTCTGTGGCTTTTGAATAAGAGAGCAAAGAAGATTTAAACCAGGGGCAGGGAAGAAACTGTGATGGTATAGCTCATTTTAAGAAAGCACATTGTCCCTGCTTTGCAATGGCAGTAGGGATAGTCACAATGGTAATAAGGATAGTCATTCTTTGAGACCACTCTGTACCTTTAAATATTTCAGAACCCTAGATAATTGTACTAAATATTTTACATAATAGTTAGAGTAAAAGCCATGGGGCAAAATCCCAGCTCCACTGGAAGTAGTACAATTAAATACCATCTATGGAGAAATAAACAAGACCTTCAGTAACATTTCTCCACTTCTATTTTTGACTTAAACTAAAACTTTCAAGGATGGAACTCTAAAATAGATCACTTTATACATCTTCATCAATATATACACGCGTATTCTGGAATCCAAATGTCAATTCCTTTGTGGAGTTGTTTGGTTTTGCATTAATCTTTTCAAGAGCTTCAAGCCATTTATGCTACAAGAGAGACTTTATTTCCTTACCATTTGTATGCACACATAAGCTTTCCTTCAATGTAGTCAGTAAGCTCTTTTCACGAAGATCTTCCTCAAAGATACTGTCACTTTCAGAAAGATTTCCTCTGGGCTTCCACGTGCTACTTGATAGCAAGTCACCTACAGAAGAATCTCTAACATTTTAATGTAAAGCTCACAAGTGCACTGTACAGAAACCACGCAGTGTTTTTCAGTAGATAATAGTAGGAGCTTTAAGTGGAAACTCAGATTGCTCATTTGCCCTTCCAGCTCTCCTGTAAATGGTAGGTGGAGAGTTGAACATCCAAATCATGTACAATAAACAAGTGCATGAGGTGACCAGTTTCACAAGGACAGTGTAGGGTCCATTACCATCACCACCACGCTTTTGACAACATGGTATGCAACAGTTGTCTTTCAAATAGCATGGCTGTGCCTTTGGTTTTCCAAGTCCTGAAACTTGTGTTGGGCATATTTCAGAAAATAATGGGTTAATGTGAGAGGGCAGGAGGCACATCCAGAGGATGGGAGAATAGCTGACTCTGCAGGACATTTATGCCCAGAAGTGCTGCTGAATTCTCATTCTCTCCTGTGTTCTCGAGCGATTTTGATGTGCAAAGTGATTTTGATGTCCAGGAGCAGGCTGAACATTGGGACTACCAGGCCAACATTTTCTAAAGGAAGAGGCTAAAATCAGACTCCTTGATAAGTATTCAGATGCTTCTTGATGGCAGCCTAAAAACTTGTTCAACTTGGTTTGCCAGGGCTACTGCAACCATTTCTCTCTGATCTCTGAGTTTAGATGCTCAGGGATAATGGCACACATCTGTGCTGGATGGGTAAGCTCTGGATGGACATGATGAATGCTGGCAGTGACCCGGTGCTTATGCACAAGCTCTGTGGGCAATGCAAAGGCCAGTTTTACAAACTCAGAGGCACACGTTTTTATTTCTGTTTAGAGAGGTCTTTTCCAACAAAGCGTACCATCTTCCAGCCTCCTGTCTCACCCGTCCCTGAAGCCCAGCTCACATTCGTGTTGTACACACCAGGGAGGACTGGCTGAGACTTAAGGTAAGCAAACCAGGGCATCAGAAGGTGAAGACTGGGTGTGAAGATGAGGGGAGGAGGACGTAGCACGGGTTCCAGTTGAACCTTATACCTGGAGTAAATTCTGTTTTATTACTAAAAGCTTTTTTTCGGATGGATGGATGGATGGATGGATGGATGGATGGATGGATGGATTCTTTGGCTAGAAACCTTGGTGGTTTGTTCAGTTTTGGAAAGGAATAGGAGGGACTCTCAGATTGGGGGACTGGAAAGTGAGAAACACTCCAGCCCTCTTCATAATCCCCAAACATGCAACTGTAGATCCACAGCCCCAAAATAGTGGTGACTCCCTCCCACCTTCTTCGGAAACACAATAGCAGAAAGGCCTTATCGAAACAGTTTGTTTGCTAAACTTGTTTAAGTTAAGAATTTATACCTGTCAATTTCACAGGAATTAAAGCAGAACATTTCACTTGGTCACTCACATTGCTGAATTAATGCGATCACAGCTCCCAAAAATACAACATTCAGAAATCCTGAGAGAGCAGCAAAGTACCGCAAGCCCGAAGAATTAGAGGAAAGTTCTGCAAGAAATAAGAGGGGTTTATAAACACAGCGTTAATTGCTACCCAGGACATAAATCTGGGTTTCTTTAGGTATCTTTCAGACAGAACATCCACCACTGTCACTTTGCTGTGTGCTTTGTCACAGTTGCTTTTTCCCTTCTGGTTGCCTCCAGCATAAGCAGGGAGGTGTTAATTGCAGGTATCATGACAACTGTTAGATGTCCCAGCAAGCACTTAACAAACTTGCTAAAGAAAACCTCAAAAACTTTGTGAAAAATGAAGAACTGAAGTTTCCGACAGTTGCAGAGAAAAAGATGTATATAACACGTAAGAACAAAAATGAAGTTCTAGGGCTATGGATACCAACTCTATCAAGCAAGAAAGGACCAGTAGATTCTATGAAAATTAAACTCTGTAACTCTAGGACCCACTAATTAGCTTTATCACTTGTACACTGGATGCCAAGCCAAAGGCCTTTAGAAAAGTCCACATTATAATTTGGATATCTTTTTTTTTTTTTTTTTTTAATTGAGTGCCTGACGTTGAGCCAATCCCACCTAGAAAATTACTACAAAAAGTTTGAGAAATTGTGTAGCAGGGCTTCTTTGCAGGCTGGATGCTTGATTAAGGTCAGTGAATAGAGAAGCAAAAATGAATTCCCTTGCAACTCAAAGAAAACGACTTTTAAATAGAATCAGAAGAGCCAAGAAATGCACAATCATGATGAATCTTCTTTCTCAATATTACCCAACAATCTTAAAATTTATTCTTATAGGACTGTCACACCAGTTCCTAGTCAAACCCAAGATTTCTACGTATCTTGACATAGAATCACAGAACTATGTAAGGAGTCCATCTAGTCCAGAGTCCTGCTTAAGGTGGGTCAGGTTACAACTGGTTTCTCAAGGCTTTGTCCAGTCAATTTCTAAATTTCTCCAAGGATGGAGATTCCACAACCTTTCCAGGCTCCTGCCCTAGTGTTTGACCACTGCCATGGTAAGAAAAAATTTTTGCATGAAATTTCAGTTTTCCAGTTTTCAACTTGTGTCTTTCAATGTGCACCTTCAAGTGGAGTTTGGATCCGTCTTCTCTACACACTTCCATTCGGTAGTTAAAGAGAAAGGCAAAACTCCCTTCAACTTTCTCTTCTTAGGGCTGCACGAAGTCAATTGTCTCAGCCTCTCCTCCTGTGTCACTTCTCACTGTCTCAGGAGTCCTTTGCTGGACTCATTCCACCAGGTTGTCAGCATGCTCTTAGAAGGGGTAATGATATAGTTAATGTAGGCTGCAATACAGCAAAGCTCTTTAAAATAACTGAGGCATAAAAGGTGTTCTATGATACCTCAAAGGCTTCCTTGCAACAGGAAGGAGAACAGTTAGAAGATGCCCAGCTATGCAGGAAATGTCATGTAAAGTTTTCTTCCTAACTTTCTAATATGAGTGTTTTCAGGAAGTACTTTGTGTGTGTGCTTCTAGAAAGACCGAGCCATAACACACTGTTCTTTTTGTCCAAACTTAACTTCATGGGAAAAAAAGATTTTACATGTGAACCTTCCATGAGTTAGGACCCAGGAATAAAGTCAGAGAATAACAGAATTTCCATTTCATGGAAATAGCCATTCATGGAGCAGAAAAGAGGGTGCCAAAATGTTATACCTCATAGAGAACTTGTTCTCTAACTTTTAAATAGGATCAGGAAGTGTCATTTAAAAGCCACTACATTTCAAATGCTGGTGGTCCAGCTCGGGTGTGAATGAGCTCTTTGAAAAGTTCTTTGCTTCTGCACTGCTGTTTCAAAAATGTCATGCACGGAGCTGTCTTTCAAATCATGAAACAAGCTGAACTTTGTGCTACACGGTAGTCTCATCCCCACTAGCACTTTCACTAAATGTCTAGCTATCACTGTTTTGCATGGAGGTCAAACGTCTTTTCCCCTCAACTGTCGTGTCGAAGTATGATTGTGTTCAATCATACAGTACTTGGAAACACTGTGTCTGGGGACTAATCACCTTTAAATATTCAAACAGCTAATCCCCACTGGTTTTATATTGCCAGGTTGTTTAGATGGCAGATGTATGCAAACAGCATGCAGTGCTTTTCCCTAGCAAGGCGACATATTAAGCAAGTTGAGCATCCCTGTACATTTTCCTTCTTCCTTTCGGCGCTATGCTGTGATTTTGACAGGATACCCGGGGTCTAATCTTAACTCTGCCATGATTTGCCCAGCGGCTAGGCTGCAGGCCAAACAGCCAGAGTGCCAACACTCGGATCAGTGCCCCGGGGTGAGCTCTGCTAGCACCAACACGGCAGGGCTGACAAGGCAGCGGGGGCTCTCGGCTCAGTGGCTGCCCAGCTTCTCACATCACCTCCTCCGTAGCTTGCACCACCGGCCAAGACCAGATGGCTCCGCGAGGAGGAAGGGCAGGTCTGCACTGTGGTCTTCCTCCTGCACCACGTGAACTGGCACAGATATGGCAGCAGAGCACACCAGTGAGGCGCTGTGACCATTTCTAACCACTCCAGTGAACGCACTTCTGCATTCCGTATCTATACATCATGCTAGACTCCACCTGGTCTAAAGCCAGCTCACGCACCTCTCCCTACAAGCAGAGGCTCAGCTGTTTAACAAGTCAAATGAAAGCACTGCTGTCTTTACAGAATCACAGAATGATATGGGGTTGGAAGGGACCTCTGGAGATCACCCAGTCCAACCCCCTGCCAGAGCAGGTCCACCCAGAGCAGGTTGCACAGGAATGTGTCCAGGTGGGGTTTGGAATGTCTCCAGAGACACCTCATTAGTCATTGAATCATAGAATGGCTTAGGTTATAAAGGACAGAATCAATCACAGAATCACATGGGGTTGGAAGGGAACTCTGGAGAGCATCTAGTCCAACCCCCTGCCAGAGAGGTCCACCCAGAGCAGGTTGTGTCCAGGCAGGTTTGGAATGTCTCCAGAGAAGGAGACTCCACCGCCTCCCTGGGCAGCCTCTTCCAGGGCTCTGCCACCCTCAAAGGAAAGAAGTTCCTCCTCATGTTTAGGTGGAACTTCATATATTCAAATTTGTGCCCAATTTGCTTCTCGCTGGAAACCTTCCTGCTGCCCTGTCGTGTCGTGCTGCCCAATCGTGCAGGTAGACAATGAAGATGGAGCATTTTGAACCTGGCTTTGTCACTCTGTGCTCCGCGTGTTCGTGGTGGCGTACAGTTCTGTGCATGCACCCAGTATGCTTTGTCTGACCTTCTGCTTCTTTTAAACGGAAACTTTCATACTACTCCGTTACAGCAATATTTTTGTGCACTCTGACAAACATTTTAAAGACCATTGAAAATTCTTAATTAAATAAACACTAGCTTGTATGATCAATTTTCTGATATTTTTTTTCCTCAATTTTGCTGGTTCTGTGCTTTTACTGCAGTTGGGAACGGGCTTTCAGCTAATTTGTTATAATAGACAAACAGGCACAATATACATCAATAAAATTGCACAACATTTATCCTGCCGTAATGAGTAACTGAAGTTTCTCTTTCTTTTTTTCTATGAAAAATTGTTCCTACATAAACGTGCAGCCAGGTTTTCTCAGGAACTGATCAGAACAGCTAATTAACTGTTTGGAAACGGGATGTCTAATTGCTCTGAGGACTGGGTATTTATGGTCTGAGAAGCTCTTCCCTGGGACACTTAAAAGAAATAAAGGTTAGCAAGGGTGAACTTGAAAACCTTCCAGCATATATCTTTGTATTTTCTTCCTTCCTGCTTCTGATGCTTTTGACAAAATCCCCAGAAGTTGTCAAAAAATCTTACTGGACAGTAAGTTACTGTCTCACTGTTTGCATTTAAATTATTCTTAATTCTTTTTAGCTGTGATTCCTGAAAGCAAAACAAACCAAACAAAAAAAAACCCACCCAAAAAAAAAAACAAACCAAACCAACCAAAAACCCTGTAGAAAACTTAAATAGCTAAGGAGCCATTAACCACTGCCAAACTTACTGAAAACTCACGATTTTCTCGTACGCCTCTCTAGCTGAGTCTCCATTTTGTACTGGGACTGTCAGCACCGGTACTCCAAGCCTGGTGGTACCATTAGTACTGCATTTTATCATCCTATTTCTCTGTATACTGCCATATCTCCTTGGCAAATTTACTAACACCAATTAAAATTGTGGCAGATTTGGGTTTGTTTGATTATTTTTTTTTTTTCTTTTTTTTTATGATAACTCAAATAGAGCTAGAGAGATTTGTTATTTACAGAACAAATCTGAAGGCATAGCACAAAGGCTTACGTGCTCACCTGCGTTAGAGCTTCTCTGCCGTGTTTTGAAACGAAGTGCCATGTAACCTTCTTCGTTCTCCATCTCAAGGTCTTTTTATCACTTCTTCCTATTGAAGGCTGCTCGACTGTCAGTGTCAAACCAGACCACGGGCAATGCTTCAAGTGAGTGTGATAAACAGGAAGGGTTTTTGACAGGATATCTGGGCAGGGGATGGCCATTCGTGCTTTCAGCTGAAGCCATGCAGTAGCAGGACGATGAGAAAGGGCAACGGTGTGAACTGCACAAACAAGTGAACTCTTTTTCATTTCCTCTGTCTTTCTCTGACAAGCTCCAGACCCTTCTAACAGACGCCTCTAACGCTGCATTTCCTCCAGTGAAATATCACAGTCCTCAAATACAGTCTTTCCACGCACACACACTCCTGCACAGAGAATAGATTTGAGCCCCCCAAGCACTGGATTGATGGACATTTTTATTTACTTTACATTAAAGTCAGCTGTGTAATCTTCAAATTTTTTTATTTATTTTTTTTTTCTCAAATGCTGGGAATTGCTTCTTGCTTTACCAAAGGAAGATTGTGTGTATATGTGTCATTAAATAGCCAGAAAGGGCATCTAAATGCATGTATTGATCTTTGGTTCTGCTTTGTGCCTGTCCACTTGAGCAACTGTTCATAGATTTGAACAACTTAATGCCTTTCTTTAAACAGAGAATTGTGTGACATGGAACAACTGCATCAGATCCCTCCAAACCTTACAGGTTGCAACGTTTCTGTTGCACTTCAAAAGGACAAGCCTGAGATTTTTGTATCAGCAAAGAGTCATTTACCTTTAAATTACTATGCAAGGTCTTTTCCAAATGATGTAAGTTGGGGATTCTAGCAAGTTCTTGGTGATCTTTTAAGTGCTAGCCTGGAATACTTCTTTCTGGAAATTGAGGATTCGGTAGAAAGTTACAAGTTGTTTTCTCTGAAATGGTTATAATGATTTCCGGCAGCTGTCAAATCCAGCAGGTTTCATCAAGGTTTTCTTTGGGTCAGGACTACATCCTGACTTCACCTTTAATGTGTCCATATAGTGCCTAGTGGTGATACAGCACGGGAGACATAGGCCATCACGTCATTATCTTTGGTATGCAATTAAATGCTTAGTGTCCTAAACACTTATCTCAGTTTGCAGGAATATAAATGCATCTAGTGGGATAGACAGAAATTATTCAAGGTCAACTTACCACTCTATATTATTTTCTATATGATTTTTCTTTCTTCTTTTTCTCTTGTGTAATTTGCTAAGCTGTGTAAAGCTGTAGTAAATCAAAGGCAGTGGATCCTGTTGTTGTCTTAGGAAGCTCTTAGAAAGATTAGCAAAAGGCCATCCATGGGAATAATGACAGAAATTCATTTCTAGGTGGATTATCCTCCTGCATAAGAACAAATCGGTTTTTAAAAGTCGTGTATCTAGTAAATAAACTGAATATTATAGTCTTTCACTTGTACTAAATCCCCTTCACACTTTTAAATTAGTTTTTAAAAGTTTGGAGTAGAAGTGAAAATATATTCATACATCTACATTTAAAGATTCCCAAGGAAAGGAATAACACTCTTTCAAGCTTCAAGCTAAAAACAGTAATTCCCCACGTGACCTCCCAAACTTACCAAGCAATTGATGCAATACACATCCAATAACTGATATGGCCAATTAACATGCATACTAAATTCTATGTGGCAGCAAAATATTAATCTTTGAGCACCCCTTCCTGTTACAGTATTTTCAGGGATCTGTGGTTTTTACATCATTCTACCAAGGATGGCATTGCTATTAATTTTGTGTACATTGTCTGGGAACAGTGAGTATCATGATGGTGATTTTACCACGGCAAAGCTTATTTAGCTACTTCTACAAAAAGATATGCCAAAGAGATGGCTACAAAAGGAAAATAGAGGAGCATGGAGGACACAAGAAGGTAAACCAATAGTGCTGTACACGATGGGTAGTTATCTCATAGCAGTATCTGCTAAGATTTTATTGAGGTTTTAGCTACACACTAGCAGAGGACAGGTTCAGGAAAGTACGAGAAGAAAGTCATGGAGTAAGATATTTACAGGAAGCATCTTCCAGATGTGGCAGAGGCTGGTAACACAGAACTGTTTATTACGGAAGTGTCCTGGTGCTGGTGTGGAGGGGGTTAATTTTCCGCAGGATCTGGCAGGGACACAGGTATTCCATACCATGGGAGCCATGCCCAGTCCGTAGCGGAGCTGACTGTGGGAGCAGGCTGGGTCCCAGGTCTGGTCATTCGTACACTCGTGTCAGTGCTATTGTTGTTGTTTTCCTGTTCCCTTTGTTGTTCTGTTAAACTGCCTTTATCTCAACCCACGAGTTTTGCCTTTTTTCTTCCAATTCTCCCCCTACAACTGAAGGAGAGGAGGGGGGCAGAAAGTGGTCTTTGTTGCCGTCTGAGGCTAAACCAGGACAATAAATTAGACCTGACAGCAAAGTTGCAGGGATGAAGGTATGAGACAGCCACAAGCCTTGAAAACGTAGATGGCTGTCTCACCAGAAGGGTGACCCATGCAACTTGGCCCAAACACCAAGCCAGGGGAACAACCCAGGTAAACACAGGCATGCTTATATATAAACATGAGTGTCCACATAGAATTTTTGGAGTATGTGTACTCAGGCTGTACTTACAGTTGATGCACATAGTATTTTTGAGATCACAAACCTAGTTCCTCTTCTTTTTGCGCTCTTGGAGAACTAGCCCTGCATTTCTTCCGTCCGGCTTTCTGTTTCTCCAACAGACTTCACACTTCACATTTTATTTCAGCAGAAAGAAAATGTCAAGGCCACTTACAGGCATATAGAAAACGCTAAATCATTTCTTTTGTGAAGTTTAATATATGCTTCTAACTGAAAACAAGAGCTTTTAAATTTAATCCTGGGAAAGGCAAACAAGTACCCTTTCTCGGCAACATGGTATTGTGAATCCAAGTCAAAAACACCTAGGTTTTTTTTTCTTTATTTTGGAAGGATATTTCTATTCCTTTTACTGAGATGATAGATCCAGAGGATGCTGACAGATCTAAACAGCCAGGCAAGGAAGGCTATGAACAGCAAGAAGCCAACCTACAGAAAAGATAGGTGGCAAAAGGAGAGGACCATAAATTCTATAAAGTTGAATATGAAAACACCATAAAGCAAAACAGGCAAAAGACTGAGGAGCAGCTTGGAAGAAACACAAAAATAACGAAACCCTGGTTCTTCAGGAGCAGGGAACCTGTCAAAAAGTCTGTAAGGCAATAGATGATCAGCTTATAGATAAGGGCACACAGCAGTAGGGAAAAAAAAAGTCAGGACTTTTTTGCCTGTGTTTGCTGTGGAGGAAACTTTGGGGGGTTCCCATACTAGAATCTTCTTCATGGCTGTCTCTCAATTCAGAAGGTCAGTACAAGATGTTACGAAGTGAACTGGCAAAATCAATAGGCCCAAATGGCTAAGGTCAGGTGCTATTCATTCAAGACTTCTAAAGGAACTCAGCAAACAAACAGCCAAGCTGCTAAGAGTGGTATGCAACTTGCTTAGGAAGTTCTTGGTGTCAGAATGCGAGTCTACTTCTCAAGGGTCTCAACAGACACCTGGAATACTTCCAATCAGTAAATCTGATCTTTATACTGGAAAAAAAAAAATGACCCAAACCCCAAATTCAAATAAGGAACGGAATTGTCATCACGTGGCCAAATATTGCGCTAGTGAAAGGTATTTAGAGGGAAATCATGTGTCTCATATCCAAGGGAATTTCTTGAAGAATTCCAAACTCCAAAAGTTCATTTATTTTCTCTGTAGAAAGGAAAATCTCCATAGCATGAGATTTTAGTGGCGATCAGTTTTGACTTGAAAAGACATGACTTCTTCCAATAATCTAAAATAGCTTTCACTATAACAATGGACATTGTACCAACTTTCAGGTTTTTGTCTCATTTTCTGCATTTGTAAAAGGCTCCGATGTCTTCTAAAATGAAAAGTTATAGAACACCCATAGTAGTATTCTCATCTCCACCAAGAAAACAATGAAACAATGTCCCAGTTCAGACTTTTGGAGTCACAATTATTCGTCTCTTTTTTTTTTGGTCACTTTTTTTTTGTGCATGCACTCCAAGGTACTGACTTTCTGTAAGGTGTTCTTGAGTCCACAACAGGATTTTTTTTTTTTCATAACGAAAGCACACAATTTTTAAACATTATCCATTACGTACTTTTCCTTAGCCCACTATACCTTCAAAAGAAGAATGTGATTTTAAAATCCCTTCTCTTTTTTAGGGAAATTGCATATGAAAACAGAATTGAATACTCGCTGTCAGGCCAGGGTATTAAGTTAAGCCTTCTTTCCAAATAAAAGGTTGATTAAATCAGTTTGCATGACACTACAGCTGCATAATATATATTATGTTAATTATATTAATGGTATTGATATTAATTTGGCTGTCCTATTAGCAAATACTGTAGCAGTCTTCCAAGACTTCATGGCTTCTTGTCTGCCTTCTTAGGTCTTCTAGGACTTCTAGAAAGAGCAATGGCAGGCTGCAGTCAGGGGGATTACTCTGCAACTGAGACAAACATCAGTCAAGGGAGAACAGGGACATGAGTTGCCTAGATGGCAACTCTCCCAGAGAGTGTCACAGAATGACAGAATGGTAGGGGTTGGAAGGGACTTTCAGAGGTCATCTAATCCAACCCCCCACCAAAGCAGGTTCACCTAGAGCAGGTTGGACAGGAATGCATCCAGGCAGATTTTTTAAATCCCCAGAGAAGGAGACTCCACCACCTCTCTGGGCAGCCTGTTCTAGGGCTCTGTCATCCTCAAAGTAAAGTTTTTCCTCATGTGCAGATGGAATTTCCTGTGTTCTGGTTTGTGCCCATTGCTCCTTCTTCTGTCGCTGGGCATCACTGAGAAGACTCCAGCCCATTCCTCTTGACACCTGCCCTTCAGATATTTATAAACATTGATAAGATCCCCTCTCAGTCTTCTCCAGGCTAAACAGACCCAGGTGTCTCAGCCTTTCCATGGAGACCAGCAGATACTCATACAATCACAGAATCATAGAATGGTTTGGGTTGGAAGGGACCTTAAAGATCATCGAGTTGCAACCCCCCTGCCATGGGCAGGGACACCTCCCACTAGAGCAGGTTGCTAGAGCTCCAAAGCCCCAAGACCAGCCTGATCTTGAACACCTCCAGGGATGGGGCATCCACAACGTCTCTGGGCAACCTGTTCCAGCACCTCACCACCCTCACAGGAAGAAGTTCTTTCTGAGATCTCATCTAAATCTTCCCTCTTCTAGTTTGAAGCCATTACCTCTCAACTTATTGCTACACTCCCTCGTAGGAGTCCCTCCCCATCTCTCCTACAGGCCCCCTTTAGGATGCTATGAATAAAAAAAATATTTTAATGGTGGTGTGAAAATTGTTACACTGCAACAAGTAATAAAGCCACATTTCTCAAAATTCCACTTCAAAAACATATTTTATGTAAATGAAGATCAAAATTCCCGTAAGTGGCATTGACACCATGTAAAGAAGCAGGAAACTACCTAGAGATTTTATGATAGAGATCAAAGGGCAGTAAAGATGCTTTAATAGAATGTAGATGCTCTCATACAGTCAGAAGAAAAACGAGCAAACAAATTTTGCAAATCTTTTAAATTACTAGTTCCTGGAACCGCTCTTGTTGGGCTACAGATGCTTTTGTGGCCTTGTGTTCACAGGTTCAAAACCATTCTTGTCTGCTAGTGCTATGATCACGAGCAGATCTCGTCAAGTCAAAAGAAATCAGAGCCCTCGTTTCCCATAAATCCCCTTACTCTGCCTTCGGATTGTTTCTGTTGATTTCCATCTTAATTCTGCCTTCTGCAAAGCAGCCTGGAGCTTCACAAGCAACTCCTGCGAAATAGCTCCACATTTACTAGCCCTGATCTCACTAGTGGATGATTGCAAGAAAAACAGCGCAAAGAGTGTCTGAGGAAGCTTTTAGATGACCTGATTTGAGCTACCAGCGATTACCACTGTGGTTTCAGCAACCTCTAAGTCTCTGAGTAATAAGAAAATGGTTGCTGCAGGAAATGGAGGTAGTGTCTACACACAGGCCGTTTCCGTTCCCTGCCTTGCCAGGGCTGAGGTGAACACTGCCTGTCACACCTACCGCATTCCGGCTGTGTCAGGGCTGGCTGACAGAGGCGTTGGCACAAAGTCCAAAGTGAAGCCTCGGGAGTTGCGGTTAGAAATGTCTACGGTCTCAATAAAGCACCCATCTCTGCTCTGGGCTGCAGCTTTCCATTTGCAGCACCCACCATAGAGTCACAAAATGGTTAGAATTAGAAGGGACCTTAAAGATCACCACCGGTAACACACCCGGGTCTCACCCAGTGTATAAGGTGTATTTCCTGGGTCTTCCTGCTGGGATCAAATCCCAATTTGATCTAATCTAATGAAAGTCAGAATCAAATTAGATTTGATCTAATCAAAGTTAGAATCATAGAATCACAGAATCATAGAATGGTTAGAGTTGGAAGAGACCTTAAAGTTCCACCCCCCCTGCCCTGGGCAGGGACACCTCCCACCAGACCAGGTTGCTCAAAGCCCCATCCAGCCTGGCCTTGAACACCTCCAGGGATGGGGCAGCCACAGCTTCTCTGGGCAACCTGTTCCAGTGTCTCACCACCCTCACAG
>JAHREE010000372.1:50191-74583 GCA_033628505.1 Tringa tobata
GCCTAGAGAGTTCTTTTTACATTGAACCAGAACCTGTTTAGGGTCAAATTATAGCTATTAGATATATATTACAAATTATATTAGATATAATATAGCTATTATATCTAATTACAAATTATATCTATTTGAACAATAGATAACGAGTGTCTGTGTCCACACCCTTTGTCAAAGGCAGCCTTTTGCCCTGGTGTTCTCACCCGTGGTGTCTCTGGTGGGATGCTTTCCCAGCCCAGCCCTGTAGAAACCTTATGGCAGAAGTGGAGATTTTTAATCTACATTTTAGTCTCCCAAAGAACTCAGTGGAATTAGCTTCAGCTTGCGCAGAAAAAGCTTGTTATCATGCTCTGATTCTCCGCGCTCACGTCTGATTCAGCAGCGTTGTACTAAGAGTCTGTCTAATCCCAGGGGAATTGGAGGTTCAGCAGCACACCTCCGTGGTCCCCCCTTCTCCCCACGCACACAGGTGTAGAAACAGAGTTGGTCACAACTGTTCCCCACCCGCACAAGCCGCTGCCTGTAGCGAAGGGCCCTCAGGTGGCTGTAAGGGTACACAGGACAGTGGGAACAACTTTAAGCAGACATTTTGTTTTGAAAAAGAAAAAAAAAAATTATGATTCCCAAAGCTGGTGTAGCTGGAGCTTTGCACTTCCACATAGAATCGTAGAATCATTCAGGTTGGAAAAGACCCTTGGGATCATCGAGTCCAACCATCTACCCTACTTTACAAAGTTCTCCCCTACACCATATCCCCCAACACCACATCTAAACAACTCTTAAACACATCCAGGGATGGTGACTCAACCCCCTCCCTGGGCAGCCTATTCCAGTGTCTGACCACTCTTTCTGTGAAGAACTTTTTCCTGATGTTCAGTCTAAACCCACCCTGTTGCAGCTTGAAGCCATTCCCTCGTGTTCTGTGGCTAATCACCTGTGAGAAGAGACCAGCACCAACCTCTCTACAGTGTCCTTTCAAGTAGTTGTAGAGGGTGATGAGGTCTCCCCTCAGCCTCCTCTTCCTCAAACTAAACATGCTGGAGTCTGTTTGCATGTGAGCATCTAACCAGAGATTACTGGATACGCCGTAGCTGGTATAACTGGAAAAAATAGGACTGAGCACAATCCTTCGGTTGTACTGTCATCACCCATCTCCTGCTTAATTAATTCAGTGCAAGTCACAGATATTTTTAAGATAAAGGAAGAAGGTCCAGAATATGTAGATGTGTATACAATTGCATTTTAAATGAGTTAGTAACGTTCTCTTCATTTCTTCATTTGAACAAAAGATCCGCCTAAATTACCGCAGCCGGAGCCGTGCCCTGATGACTGGCTGTACTACAAGAAGAAGTGTTCCCACCATTCGGAAGGCAGGTCCCCAGCGGATTGGAATTCCAGTCGGGAGTCCCGTTCTAACCATGGAGCTTCCCTTGCGGTGATCGACAGCCGTCAAGAGCTTGTGAGTTGTCGGGTGCCACGAATTCCGTGTGATCTCTGCTGCCCTACCCCATCGCTTGTTCCCTGGGATAGCTTGGAGCCCAGCAGCCCGTGTGGGAGACCCGTTTGCTGGAGGTCAGCACGACCTACAGAGTTCTTCAGCACCACCAAAATCCCCTGTAGAAATCCTATTATTACCTTAGAGGGTACGGCAGAAATTTAAAAGGCAAACTGCGTATAAATTAGAAGCAAAGCCTGAAAGAATATGACAATGGAGTTACGACTCCCAATTACTAATAAAGGAGGTGTGATTGGGGTTTTTTTTTGAACTGGCAATTTAGGTATGCATTTTATGTTAGGCAATTTATCCTGCCCTCTCCCCTCACACCCTCTTGGTGTTCATTCTCTCTCCAGGGAACCCAAAATGCAGCCAACAGCAATTCCCACGCTAAATATAACCTCTAAACGAATTTTGAGTTTACCAAGCACTGGTGCACACCTATGTGTTTTATTTCCTTGATACTCTTTAAGGACATGGTTCTTTTAAAGGGTGCTTTCTTTACAAATGGTTTAGTTGCCAAACAGAGGAACAGAAACGTGTTGTTAGTTCTGTGCAAAATAGCCAATTTCTCTGTTTTCACAAAGGGTGAAGACCAGCTGTGATGCTGGGACCATGGTATAGAAAACGTCTGGTTCGTGTGGTAGCTTCTTCGTGTGTTTTTTGTTGTTTTCAGACAATTCTTCTTTTTGCTCCTGTTGTGTCCCACCAGTTCAGCGTTCCGTGTGGCTGATAAAAACAAAAGAAAATAGCACTGTAGCCAATGTGTTTTCAGAGACGATTATAGGATCATAGGGAAAGAATCAAGAAAGTCTTTATTTTATTCATCCTGCAGATAGTAAACTGCGTGTGTGCCCCCTCGAATGTCCTGGGGTTTGGGTTTAGGTGGGCCCAATACAAGGAACGGGAAAACAGAACAGACTCACACTTATGATGCTGTTGGCGTCAAGAGTAAAAGTGTAAAAATTGGGAAGTTGGGGGATTTTAAGTGTGTGACTTCAATTTGATAGCGATGCAACATAACTGACATCTGAGGAATTATGGTGATATAACACAGTCAGGGCAACCTGTGCCGAGTCAGGCACTGTCCCTCTGCTAAATACATTTCCTTGTACTGCAATGCCATTCTCCTGGTGATAACAGTGGAACCATTTTACTAGTGTGTAATGTGATACGGTGTGTCTAATGACACACGTGGGTGTTTTTAATGGCAGGGTGGGACAGGGTATAGGTGGATGGGCAGTAACACTCTGCAGGACTACCACCTAAATAGCTGGGACCTCACTGACTGTTAGTAATGGAACTAGGGCTTCCTTTCGTATTTCATCTAATTAAATTTAGCAGTAAAACATCAGTGACCTGTGAAAAAAAAAAAAGTCCACTGTTGTATATTCTGTGAAACAGACTATACCTGTGCAGTTTTTATACAAAAAGCTGTACGATCATAATAGTAAAAAAAAATCTAACAGTCATTTTATTCTGTGATTTGTCTAGAGCTTTATAATGCATCGAATACGAGTAACAGACTTCTGGATTGGGCTGCACAGGAAAGGAAGCAAACTCGTCTGGGTGAATGGAGAGCCGTTTGACACAAACTTGTGAGTTTTCTTTCCAATAGGCTATGCAGGAGGAGGTACAGTAGCTTTTTTGTCCATATTCTATGTAACCAATTCCACTGTAGATACATTGGCATATTTTACCAAATGAGGGCTGTCATAGGGCTGTAAAAATGCTGATACTATGCTAATAAAACTGATTATGTCCCCAGAGAAGTAAGGAAGGGGCATCATTGGCTGGTATTTCATGTGGTTGCATAGCAGCTGTTAAGTTGTGGCTAGAGTAACTTGTTTCTGTACAATCCCACTACATGAGATGGATAGCATTCCTCTTATTAGGAAGAATTACTGATGTTAGGCATTATAAATTGTTTGAATTAGCTTGCCCTGTTGGTTGTGCAGGGTTCAACATTCAGCCAGTGTAGATAGGGCCTCCTAAGACCAACTGAGGTGCTCAGGTCCACGTTGGAAGGCCACTGGGCCCGGGGGTTGTGCCTCAGAAGGCGTTGCTTTTGCCCACATCTTGGAGACCAGATTTCTTTCCAGCCACATCCTGTGTATTCGATGGAAACTCAGCAAAATCGCTGCGTTCTCTACTGGAGAAGTACTGCTGCCATGGGTCCTGCTGGGACCCACTCTCTCCTGCCCTGGAGAATTCTGCCTTTTATGCTCACGACACATTGGAGACTGTGAAGTACAAGTACAGGTGGAACACCTCTGTGGGGATCAAAGAAGCTTGCTTTAATAGTAGGTGCATCAGAGTATCCCCATGCATTTCGTGTGCATGTGAATTCTGATCCTCCCAATGAGAAGCCAGGCTCATTTTAAATCATATTGTAGTTTGTGCTCTGCAGTCTTTAAGACCCAATATTGCAAGGAATGAGAAACAGGTGTTCTAATATTTAGTTCAAAGTTCTGCTCTAATTTTTATTTTCTCTTGGCTTTTTAGATTTCATGTCAGCATAACAAATGTCGGAGACTGTGTCCATAGAGATTCCACCTTCATCTCTACCAGAAAGCGCTGCTCACTCAGGAACTGGCTTTGCACCATTGGTCAGTTTAAAATCCCAAGAGAAGCTCTAAATAGGCAGTGCAGATACAGAGACTTTCTCCACAAGATGTTGGAATTCGCAGAGTACTGAAAGTCCTTGCTGTAGAAGGTCCACGGGGGCAAGTTGAGCTGTGGCAAACTTCTCCATGAGAAGCAATATGGGGAGTGACTCCATGAGAAAGAGGTAATTGGTCAAGAGGTGGCAGTACTGAGGGAAAATGATGAAACACCAGTGGTTGCAAAGAACGGAAGTTGCTTCTTGGTGGCACAATTTCATTGCTAAAACTGCTGAAGGACATGGCAATGGATACTGTTCTTGAGAATTCTTCACAATTGCAAAACATATTGTTTTTAAGGCCGTTAAAAACACTGTTAGATGGACATGAAGGTTTTAGTGAAAATGCAATTTGCACGATGATGTGGTTTTTTCCTTTGTAAATCAGGAAGGCAGATAATGACTAGGTCTTCCAGCGAATGGCACTGCTGTTAAAGGGCACATAGAGCAGGACAGATTACAGGTATCTTCTCTATCCCTCTGGACTGGTCTGGAAACATGACTGCTACTACCCAAAACTTCCCTGAATAGAGGGCAGCAATAGGAAAGCTCCCAGACTGAGTCACGCACAACTGTCATTTTGGGAGAGCTGACAAAGCCAACTGGATTTAGAAGGGGAGAGACATGTCTATCTAGCATGGAAAGGGTTCTAGGGCAGCTTAAAGTGAGGTACTTATGGTATTCATCTGTTTGCCTGTGCAGGGTTAAAAAAAAGCTTTTGTTGTCTCCAGCACAGCTACTTTATCAAGTGACTTGTGTGGGCAAGGATAGTTTAACAGCCCATGCTGTTAATAGATGCACTAGAACGAAATAGCATAGCACCCTGGATTAATCTGTTCAGATTTTTGGTATGATGCCCTGAAAATGGGCACTGGGGGCATGGGAGTCTCACCTGGAAGATCTGTGGTTTGTTCCTGTCTGGTCACCCTCAGATTCAGCAGATACCCGTACAATGACTGCTTCCCAAGATACATGATTTACAAAGGGTGGTTGATGTCTTTAAAGATGTGAACCAGAAGAAGGCTTTTTAAGCTAGGAAAATGTTCTAGTTTGGAAACAGAATACCACATGAAGCTCAGAGAAGCTCACAAGGAAGACGAAGAGTTTGGCATATTGATCTTCAAAAAAATGGGAAAACAGAACTTTGAATTGCTATAAATGCCCTTGGTATTTATCCAGAAGTTGTACTTCTTTGGAGGGAAAGAAATAGGTGAGATGAGAAACTGGACCGGGGTATATCTTCATTCTTCATGGTAGTTCCCCAAAAAAGCATAATACGCCAATAATAAATATGCCAATAAATACTTCCAGTAATTGCTCCCAGTGATGCTTTGGATCTCTGTTTTTGGTTGAACTTGCTCACCTGCTTTAGGTTCATGGTGGTCTCAGACTGCTTTGTTTAGCTTAGGATACCTGCTTCCTTGCGCTTGTTGTCCATAGGTGGGCACAGGATATTTTTGGACAGGGAAATTCACAAACTGTGTAGGATCATGATAGAGTCTGTGAATTCATCATGAGTGACTCTAAAGGGTCACCCTCCAGGTGGTCCCTCCTCCCAGCTCAGGGGCTCAGGACCCCATTTCGGCTCAACCCAACTGTTGATTTCCCAACTTGACCTCGGACCTGCCCTGATGATCTGGACGCTTGGCAGACGCAGGCTAACAACTGCAGCTTCCCTGCTCGCTTTAAAAGTCTCGTGTGGCAGCTAAATTACAGCTAATTGCTCATAAATAATAGGAATAGCTTTAAGAAAACTAAAACCCACGTGAACTTCCCCTCATTTTATGCTTGCTTTTTTTTTTTTTTTTGGTCAAGAAAAATTTGCACAATATTCAGCAGTGTTGTGAGCTTCCCAAGCAAAGTTAGGCAAGGAACATAGAAACAGTCATAAAAGAAGTGATTTTGTAATGCAATTCCAACAGGTGAGTTGCTGAGTGGAATTTCCTTTTAAGCTTTCAATCACAGCGGTAACCCACAAAAACAGAAGCTAAAAATAATATTTGGATAAATAGAATCGCTAGGTACATTTCCTGGATTATTTAACCACTGTGGTTAAAATCAAAACAGGCTGGATGGGTACTTTATTTCTTGCTCCTCTAGGTTATAAAGTTCATGTGTAGGGAGCTCTTTGGCAGGCAGATCAGTTTTCACTGCATGACCTGCACAGAATCCAACATACTTGTCTGTGATTGATTAATACAATAGTAATGAGATTTGTTGTAACGGTTAAATTACACAAGTTTTTGAAAGTAGTTTCCCAATTCATCAAATAACATTTTCCAGCTCCTACAGTATGATGTTCCCCTGGGATTCCCCTGGGATTCCTTACCACACTTGGAGATGCTGTGAACATTGTCAATTCCCAATGGGTGCGTGCTATCCCTAGTTCTGTAACTGATGGAAAAGTGATGATTTTAATTAAAAAAAAAAAATTGACTGGTACAGGCAGATAAACCCAGCTGGTGAGAAATAATCAACAGTTGGAAGTTCTGCGCAATGCTGAATTCCAGGGGAAGAGGAGAAGTTTGTGGGAACTTAAATCTCCTGCCCTGCAAACCGGTGTTCTCTTCCAACAGCAAATCTAAAATAAAATTAGTCTCCATTTCAGCTCGACTAGGTTGCAAGTTTCAGAAATTTGAAGGTGCTCTGTCCTCCTCCCCCCCAGGATTTATCTTTTGCTCCTGCAAAAACCATTACACCATGGTTTCATGTCGTGCTAAGGGCAGGTCTGCGCTGGCATAGGCAGTGTTTGTTGTGTTGTTTCACCACGCCTGGCATAACTGTGACTCGGTGGAGGCACAAGGACCTGCTTTTATACCTCTCAAGTTGGAAACCACACGCACAAATGTTCACGCTGGCTTCGTGCTTGCTGCAGGAAATCTAACCCAGCGGAGAGGTGCTGTGGCGTGGACGTGCCCCGTTGGCTGTGAAGTCTGCCAGAAGACCACCCAGAAAAATGCATGTCTCTTGCTGCTGCTTCTCCTGAGACCTTAATGGGGAGAAGGAAGCAGGGAGAGAGCAGGATGCACAAGGCAGATGTGCAGTGTGGAGCTTTACCCTGCAAAATCACCCCTGGCTTCAGCCATGCCTCTCCCACCTGCAGAGCCACTGGGTTGGATGCCCTTTGGACCAGGACAGCTCTTGAACCCTTGGATGCTCTACAGTATCTCCACAAGGCAGGAGGTATCAATGATGCAGCTGCCTCTAGGCAGGGGGGTCATACTCCTCGTGGCCATTCAGGCTGGTTGAAGTCCAATTCTCCTCTCCGTTGTCCCCAGACAGGCTGGTCCCTGCTTCTGCACAGACGTTTTCACACTAACCACTTTAGCAACCACTTCCAATCACTTCTGCTTCCTTTTTTCAGACTGCCGGGCTGTGGGGAGGGAAAAAAGGCTCAAGCACCAGCGATGAGGAGGAGGTCAGAGGAACTGAACAGGTCTTCACAGTCCAACAGGGAAGGATTACAGGAAGGGTACTGCGAAATACTCAGCGAAGGACTTGCTGCTTCCAGTTGAGACTGATGGAGAAAGGATGTGCCAGACACATTGGACATGCCAAAGGAGCATCCCATGTGTGCTTACCATTCACTGTGCTGGAAAGGGAAGTAACCGTTATATTTGGAAACCCCTGGCCCTTAGTGGTCCCCCCAGCTTCTCAGTGTTGGGCAGTTCACTGCTGGAGATGCTGTGGATTGGTGGATACTCTCTCCACCGTGGATACACTGGGTGAGCCAAAACCTCCCAAGTATTCAGCAGTTAATCCCTGGGGTAAACTTGGGGAAGCTCTGCCACTCCTCCTGGTCTCAGGCAGACTGGAATGGGGAGCGTGGTCCCTCTCCTGGGTCTGGACTGCACTGCCCTGGCCATAAAGCCATATGTATGGATCCCTGTGCAGCTGAACCGGGTTGCACACTGTATGTGCCTGGCTGAAACGTGGATCATAGAATCATGGAATGGTTAGAGTTGGAAGGGACCTTAAAGATCATCCAGTTCCAACCCCCTACCATGGGCAGGGACACCTCCCACCAGACCAGGTTGCTCAAAGGCCCATCCAGCCTGACCTTAAACACCTCCAGGGATGGGGCAGCCACAACTCCCCTGGGCAACCTGTTCCAGTGCCTCACCACCCTCACAGCAAAGAATTTATTTCTGGTATCCAATCTAAATCTCCCCTCTTCCAGTTTAAAAGCCTTACCCCTTGTCCTGTCACTGCACTTCCTGACAAAGAGTCCCTCCCCAGCTCTCCTGTAGCCCCTTCAGATATTGGAAGGCTGCTCTAAGGTCTCCCTGGAGCCTTCTCTTCTCCAGGCTGAACAACCCCAGCTCTCTCAGCCTGTCTTCATAGGAGAGGTTGGCTTTCTGGGCTGCCAGTGTGCACTGCTGGCTCATGTTGAGCTTCTCATCCACCAACACCCCCAAGTCCTTCTCCTCAGGCTGCTCTCCAGCCATTCTCTGCCCAACCTGTAGTTGTGCCTGGGATTGCCACGTCTCAGGTGCAGGACCTTGCACTTGGCTTGGTTTAACTTCATGCAATTTGCGTGAGCCCACCTCTCCAGGCTGTCCAAGTCCCTCTGAATGGCATCCCTTCCCTCCAGCATGTCAACTGCACCACCGAGCTTGGTGTTGTCGGCAAACTTGCTCAGGGTGCCCTCTATCCCACTGTCCATATCTCTGCCAAAGTTGTTAAATAGTGCTGGATGCTGACCACCAGCTGTGGTTCACACAGCACGTGCTGTGTCTTTGCCCCCTTCCTTGGGAGACGAGATGTTGCACTAATGCAGAAAGGCTGCTTGGCTGGGTCTGTCTTGAACAACCAAAGCAGAATGAATGTGCAAGTCAGTCAGATTTGGTTTACTCTCTCCATGACTTGGGCTCCTGAAAGGACTTGTTCAGACCAAGGATGTCACATCCAGGGCTGGCCTCAGAGCAGAGGACAGAGGGAGGAAAGTGATTGCTCAGTGTCTTTAACTCTTTTGTGTACATTTTTTCCATATACCACAGGAAAACATCTGTCTGGGCCAGCATTAGCCAAGGAAGGAAACTACAGGGAAAAGTAGGAATACCTGTCGTTCTCAGCAGGTTCACTTCTGGTGTTTGCTGGCATTTATTTATGGAATAACTACCATCCTTGTCTTAGTGGTTTCTTCTAAGCTACTGGAGCTGTTCAGGCTTTAATCGATTGAAACAGAAGGGCAGCAAACCCTGAAACAATAGGGGACTTTATTCATTGTAGCATCACAATTTTAATCTCTTCTAATTCCTTAGCATGCAAATAATACTCCTTCAAAATTATACAATTAAAAATAAGTTATCCAAGCTTGCAAATGGTAGTTTAGGTGAGCTGGGCGAGGGACAGATCAGAATTCAACAGTTTGCCCCTTTTAAGCCTGTATCCAAACTAAGACAGCATGGAATAAGGATAAGGATAAGGATAAGGATAAGGATAAGGGTAAGAATAAACTGCTATGATGTTTCCTGCAAGAATAACACACCAGTATTAGAGCTTTCAGTATGCCATATTTAAAATTTCATTAGTATATTTTTCGACGAATTTTTTCTGAGGTACCACGGCTTCTGATGGGATTTCACAACAGTTCTGAGTTTTTAATGCATCATAAAACCTTTAAAACCAAGGGTTTTTTTAAACATTGTGCATAAAATACCGCATTGCTTTTTGGCAAAAGGCAGCTGATTATTAATTTCAATTCAGTGTCACATCCTTGTTATGAGCGCCATTTATGACACACACCGTGCAGTACATGCAGACCGCTCTACTCAGACTTAGGAAGATCTCCAACTGTTTGAAATAAGCCTGTCACAGGAAATCTTGCCTGAACCTTTGGCCTGATGACTACAGAAGGAAACACTGTTGTGTCTCTAGTCTCCCAAGGAGATTGGGAATCCACTCAAAGCATACTCTCCATGCTCATTGCCCTTACTAAAAGTCAACAGGAGCTGGTAAGGCACTGAACAGGGAAAGATCTATGCATTAACACTTCTCTTGCCTCTGATTACTATGAAAATAATTACTTTTACCTGAATGTGTTGCAGTACAGTATCACTTGGTCTTAGTCTAAGTACGTGTGTGAGACAAAAATCAAATTGCAGTCTAATAAAGTGTCCAGTGCTTTTGAATGCATTCTTAAGATGAATATTGGTCAGAAGCAATAATAAAGTTATTTTGCTATTCCCCTTCTAGGAAAACATATAATCCTTAAGAGAAATGGTGACTAATGATCAGATGACAGGGTCTCCACCCTCCTGAAAATACAAGGTTTATTTCCCAGGCATATCAAGTTTGCATCTGCCATCTTACACAGGTTGCTTAAAAAAAGTTTTGGATATAAAATATATTAATTTATTCTCCATAGTGAAGAGTTCAAAACCATGAAAAAAGCTATCTAAAAAATCGTGAGAAGAAAAGGTTGAGAAGGGATTTCCATGGATTGTCCAGTTCCAACTCTGCCCCAGTGCAGGAACAACAGCCCACTATTACCTATTTCAAGGCTGGGAGGGAAACTGAGCTGTTTCTTTCAGCCTAAGTGAGGGGATTTCCTTTAAGTAGGGGTTATAGTGAAGCTTCAGGTCCTGGGACAGAGCAGGCCCATATGCAGAAACTCAAGAAATCAAACAGGTCACTCTTAGGTAGTTGCTCCTCATGGGAGAGAGCTGCCTGGAGCAAGACACCTCTTCCCTCTGAGCTTTGCCAGCATTCTGCTGTGCCCCGATGAAGTCCTGTCACCCAGCACCACCTTCATGGTCTGTTTAGCCAAAGATCTTGAGATACGTACTGTGATCATCGACAGCCTCTTCTCTCTATGCCACCGTCCTCACTAATTATAGGATATGGCTGTTGCAAGTCTGTCCACGATAGTGGCTTCCCACTTCCCCCGTGTTCGGGGCCCCCAAACAGGATTGGTTTAAACTGCTTAAGCTCATACTCCAGTTACGTGCTGTTGTATCCCAGTATCTCTACAATACTGTGTTGGCATCAGCTAGGAAAAGTTTGCTGCTAAGTCTTCTTAGCCAAGTCAAGAAGACTTGGCCAAGTCAAGAAGACTTCTAAGTCTTCTTCTTCTTCTTCTGGGCTGCTATAACTAGTGCTAGGCTAGGTTGCATTACCTGGGGCTGGGCAGGCCTGCGATGCCTTACCTGAGGCTAGGCTGGGCTGCCTTTCCTGGGGCTGGGCTGGGCTCCCTTACCTGGGAATGAGCTGCCTTGCCTGGGACAGGACTGGGCTGGGCTGGGCTGCCCTACTTGGGCCCTGGGAACGTCTGGGCTTCCTTTTCTTGGGCTGGGAAGAGTTGGGCTGCCTTACCCAGGGCTAGGCTGGGATGCCTTACCTGAGGCTGGGAAGGACTGGGATGCCTTACCTGGGGCTGGGCAGGACTGGGATGCCTTAACTGGGGCTGGGCAAGGCTGGGCTGCCTTACCTAGGCCTTTTCAGGGCTGGTCAAACTTACCTGGGCCTGGGCTGGGCTGCCTTAACTGTGGTGGGGTTGGGCTGGGCTGCTTTACCTGGGGCTGGGCTGAATTAGGCTGCCTTTCTTTGGGCTGGGCAGTGTTGGGTTGCTTTACCTGGGACTGGGCTGTCTTAACTGTGGTGGGGTTGGGCTGGGCTGCCTTACCTGGGGCTGGGAAGAGCTGGGCTGCCTTACCTGGGGCTGCACAGGGCAGGGCTGCTTTTCCTTGGGCTAGGCAGGGCTGCCTTACCTGGTTCTGGG
Source organism: Tringa tobata (assembly GCA_033628505.1). Lineage (NCBI taxonomy): Eukaryota > Metazoa > Chordata > Aves > Charadriiformes > Scolopacidae > Tringa > Tringa tobata. The sequence continues at coordinate 62,066 of JAHREE010000372.1, forward strand.
CTGTCTTATATGGGGCTGGGCTGTGCTGCCTTACCTAGGGCTGGGAAGGGCTGGGCTGCCTTAGCTAGGCCTGGGCAGGGCTGGGTTCTCTAACTAGTGCTGGGCTGGGCTGCCTTACATGGGGCTGGGCTGCATTTCCTGGGCCTGGGCAAGGTTGGGCTAATTTACCTGGGGTTGGGCTGGGCTGCCTTACCTGGGGCTGTGCTGGGTTGGGCTGCCTTTCCTGGGCCTAGGGCATCTTACCTGGGCCTGGGCAGGGCTGACTTTCCTGAGGCTGGGCAGGGCTGGGCTGCCTTACCTGGGCCTTGGGCAGGCCTGGGCCGCTTTACCTGGGGCTGGGCTGCCTTACCTGGGGCATGGCTTTGCTGTGCTGCCTTATCTGGGGCTGGGCAGGGCTGGGCTGCCTTTCCTGGGCCTGGGCTGGGCTACCTTTCCTGGGCCTGGGCTGGGCTACCTTTCCTGGGCCTGGGCTGCCTTACCTGGGCCTGGGCTGGGCTAGGATGTCTTTCCTGGAGATGAGCAAGGCTGGGCTGCCTCACCTGGGGCTGGCTTGGGCTGCCTTGCCTGGGGTTTAGCTGGCTGACTTATCTGGGGCTGGGTTATCTTACCTGGGCCTGGGCTTGGTTATCTTACCTGGGCCTGGCCTGGGTTATCTTACCTGGGCCTGGGCTGGGTTATCTTACCTGGGCCTGGCCTGGGTTGTCTTACCTGGGCCTGGCTTGGGCTGGGTTATCTTACCTGGGTTTGGGCAGGACTGAGCTGCCTTACCTCAGGCAGCGCAGGGCCGCTTTGCCTTACCTGGGGCTGCCTTAACTGGGCTGGCTGGACTGGGCTGCCTTTCCACACTAATAATCTAATAATCACGATTTGAGTTTTCTGTTGAAATACATCATAGTGTACGGTTGGTTTGAGAAGGATGTGTACATACTCGGTGTGTTACCAAATAAGTTTCCAAATTATGTGTGGACTTAAGGTCACATTTTATGAGAAACTTAATAAAATAACAGCTATACTGTTTTTAATAGAATATACAACAACAGAAGGGGCTAAGGATTAAGAAATGTTTATCAAAAGCTACAAGGTGAGAATTTACATTTAAAAAAAAAATAAAGTATCTAGTTTCCTTCCGTTTTACACACGTAAACATGTCTTTTGACCTAATGTGGTGTGATGGAGGAGGGGGAGGCCAGAAAGGATGTAAAACGGGGTACTACTTCTTCAATGAGTCCATTTTGATTGCAGACCTGAAAGCATCTTTTCAAAATGGCAAGTGAGGTGCTTTATGCAGAGGTATCGCCCAAGGAAAGAGTGCATTTTACTTCACCAACTTCAGATACAGGTAAACAATGGTCATCTTAATATTACTAACTTTTCCTTTGCTTACTGACACATTCTTAAAACTTGAATTCTTTCTGAAATTGAAGCATTTGGAAGAAGCTGAAGTTACGCTGAAAGCATTTTTATAACTATTCATACTCACTTCTGTTAATTATATATTTATTTCCTTGGAAAATTCATGTTTATTAATAGAAGGAATCCTGAATTCTAACAAAAGTAAAGAATGACCTTTAAAATCCCATTCTGGATTTCAGCATTATGACTAAAATGTGCTGTTTCTGAAACACCGACATTGTTTCAGAAAACAATCAGACATTGAAGATATTAATAAGAATTGTTTGAAACTCTGGCAGTTACACTGCACTGATGGCACTGAACGGACTTCTCTCTCCTGCAATACATTTACATTTTATATTTTAATTTGATACCTTTTCTTAGACACTGGAAATATTTTTAAGTTGTAAAATGATAGGTTTGTTTATCCTTCTTTCCTTTCTCTTTCTTTCTCTCTTTATTTCTCCCTTCATTTCTTTCTTCTCTCTCTCTCTTTCTGTCTCTCAATTTTTCTCTTGTAAATGTTCTATGCTGAGAAGAATACAAGTCAAGAATCAACAGAGGTTTCTATGATTTCGAAAACTGTTAGTCCTACGATTTGTGTATCACTTATGATGTCTTCAACTATAAAACTGCATTTCTTTAAAAATGTATTTTCAAGAAATAAATACAAAAGATAGCCATTAATATATGTAAGTAGGAAATAATTCATGTTTTAAAACAAAAGTATCAAGTTTTATTTTTTAGATTCTGGTCAAAAAATAGATCTTTGCTAGTTATAAGACAATTAAGCATGGGGAAATTATTTAAAATTACAGTATTCAGAGGCCACAGTATGAAAGAAAAATGTGTCCTGAGTATGCAAGCAAAGCAACATTTATTCTATTCACTCCTCGGGACACAGTGTAAAAGCATCTGTACAGGTATGATGTCTTTGTCTTTCATGTGTTAACTCAGTTTGCTGCTTACATTGTGTGATCAGTCCACCATAGAAGAGCTGCATTGCCAGGACAATCTTTGGTACCCCAGTGCAGAACCACTGAAAGTACTTATTGGAGATGCACACGCATGCCCAGTACAAGTGTCTGTTCAAAATATTTCAGAATTTGAGAGCAGAGAAGTATGTTCCACCTAATATTTTTTTTGTTTCCTCACTTGAGACTATCCTTTTAATTTCCAGTTATATTTTGTAGTTTTAACTGCTTTTACACAGCTTCTAGTACACTTCAGTAAATTATGTGTAGAAGTTGCTGTTGTAAATTACCCTGAGAGACCTCCAACCCAATAACATACTTCTGAAAGATGACAGTATGAGGTACTTGGAAAGACAGTGGCTAAAAAATTTTGATGGCCAATTATGAGGCTAATTAAGTAACCAAATTTCAGGCAAAATGTTTTTCCTGCATGACAGCATGATGTTTACCCTTCCATAATCTTTTTTAAAAAATCTTTTCAATTGCAATACCTATATTCTTGTCACGTTTATGAATCCTGCATTCCTCTTGGTGTCCTAATAATGCTTTAATAACATCCTAAACCTGTGACTGCTACAGGCTGATTCTAATATCCTGCATGAAGAAATACTTTAAATCAACCTTGAATATGCCACCTGTTAATAGCGTCAGTGTGTCCTAGTGAGATATAGTGAAAAAGACACCTATCTATATAATTAATTTTTTTTCTTGGTTTTATATGCATACATTTCTATTATACATTCTTACGATCTCATAGTTGGGAGCACGAGTGCAGGAAACTGTGGTTCTCATCTTCTGCCAAACACTGCTAAATTGTTCCGACTCCTTGGCTGCAAGAAAGATGCTGCATTCAATGTGTCAGGGGGTTGAAAATGCTTAGTATACTAGAAATGGTTTAGATTTAGTATTTTTCATAAGTCTAAGGCAGATCTCTGCCACCCTTAGGAGCTTGCTTTTCTTCAGGAAGAGCCTGGCATTTGCCATGCTGCAGTGAGTTCAGAGCAGTTCAGTTGGCTGTCACCTACCTGCCCGAAAAAGCCCAAAGGAAGCAGTTGCCATCTTACCCCAGGCATATTTTACATTAGAACATTAATACAGCAAGACGTGGAAAGACTAAAGTTGCTCCTGTGAGATAGGAATAAAGGCCTAGGCCAGCAAAGGGGTTTCACACTGCCTTGTCCCTCAGAGGTTTTTTGGGGTTTTTTTGAGTTACAGACTTCACTGTTTGTGCTGTCTTACCTGTTTCCCCACCTGAGGCCACCGTGCCTGTCCCCTGGATAGTCTGCACCCCGCTTCTCCTCTGCCTTTGGCCCCCTTCTGCTTCCTTGAGTTCCTGCACGTGGGGGAATAGAGCTTCTCATCTTCACGTTGCTGGACTCCTCCCTACACTTTGCGCCGCTGATGTTTGTATTTGCTCGTCTTCCCCATGGCACTTCATGGAAAAATCTGTTCGGTTTGTCCCTTAAGGAAAAAAAAAACCAAAACAAAACCCTGTCTTATTTCATACACTGTCAGCAAGCAAATGTGATGTAAGTAGCTCCCAGGAAATCAGGCAAAACATGCAAAGTGGGCAACCTACAAGGCGGTGTGCTACAGTTGATATAAAAATACAGCATCTTCTTTCCTTCTTTCTGCTGCCACGCCTACCGAAAACTGCTGGGGTCAGTCAGGCATGACCGCCACTTTCCTTCTCCCTCCTGCTCCCACAGTTTACCTGTGGATTTAATACCACAAGATGGAGGAGAAAAAATATATCATAGGGCAGTTCACCACCTCATTAGACCCGCAGTCATCTTCCTACTTACACCTCTTCCCATGAGCTTTTCTGATTGTACAATATTGCTGATTTGGGCCAGTAGTCCTGTAGACACCATTTGGGCAGTGAGATGTCCTCGGGGCATACCTTTAACTGTAGGAATTTGAAAGCACTGCCTATGTGATGCCGCTTGACTACCTAATAGAGGTCAGGAACTTCAACATCATCTTTGCCTTCCTCGAGATTTACATCTAGCACTAGCCACCAAAATAAATAGCCAAAGGATATGCTACTTTTACAGTGACAGTGAAACAAAAGTCTTCTGTCACGCAGATGGCCAGTGTAAGCATCCATACATAATAACAGACAAGTGTAAGCATCCATACATAATAACAGACAAGAGCAGGGGAGGCCTACAAAGATAAGGAGAGCAACTTGGTGTTAAAGCAAAGCAATCTCAGCAAACCACCCGCTTGCTTGGGAAAATGAATGGCTGCTGCCGAAAATCCTGTTGCCAATTCCTTTCCCAGCCCAGCTCCCATGATTGTCGGTGGAGCCGCCCAAGTGCTCAATAGTGCAGCAGAGAGGAATTCAGGCAGGGAATGTGCAGTTTGCCAGGCAATCCCACACCTTTGGGGAAACCCACCCTAACAACGTTTTTCACGTTCTCCATTGGTTGTAAAAATCTTGTAGCAACAGATGGTGAAAACATTTTTTTTTTAATGGTTGTAGCAGTGAGCATCACAACCATGCTAATGCTTCCCAGGGCATATGAGGGTTTTCTAGGGACTGACCACCAGACATGGAATAGGTTCTTTCAGTGCTCCCATGTCTTAGTCCGGTATAATTTATGTGGGTAAATATCTCCAAGTGGTCTGGAGATGCCAGGTAGTTTTCGGAGGGAACGGGTGTGTGCTCTGAGGCACGAGCATCCAACAAAGACTTCTTCCTGATGTGCGTGAAGGCAGTCACATCAAGTGTAAGGACAGAGGAGCTTTTATTTTGCAAAATAAATCCTTAAAAAAGATATCTGGGAAGATGGATGGAAATGGGAAGGTTGCTATCCTGGTGCAGTTGACAAATGGGAAAAAAGTCAGGAAGGAGCGTGGCAAGAAGAACCAGAGAAGAAAGGAGTGACCGGAGGAAGGCCAGTTGTTCCTTGTGGTTTCTAGATCTTATTACAACAAACAGCACAAACGTTTGTGAGAGTGAGAGAAAGCCCTCCTACGTTTATTTGGTTTGTGAAATGGGGATTTCCAAGCCCGGAGGCATGAAAAGCTGCTGCAGTTTGAGGGGTGATGCCAGCTCTGCATCGAATATGGAAAGCTTCCCTTGCAAATGGTTTTTAGTCATAGAAAGAAAGTGTCTAGGGCATTGATTTAAGAGAGGAGGGGTCCTCTTCTGCTGGCAAATGTGAATAGTCATAAATTAGCAAGACAATAAAGATTCAGATAAGTTATTCTGTGGCTAACTCCGTGGTGAGGTGGAGGTTGGAGAGGAAGCTGCTTTTAGAGTATTCTAGCTGAGAATTAGCCACAAACAGCCTTTCCTTCCACTTTTTATAGAGTAAGTTGAATTAATGGTTTGTACTGAAAAAAAAATCCATGCTCTACCTGCAGTGCTGCTTACCAGACATTAATTAAAACCTCATTTAAATACTTGGAAGAGTGAACTTGAGGAATAAAAACCTGTGGATGAAATGAATATAGTATGTTTATATTTTGCATAATGTTTTACATTTGGTGGTTTACTCTGATTTGTTAAAACTGATGTTTAATTCATAACTGATTGAAAAATAGCTTGTCTCTGCTCTATGCACATGCGTTGCTTTGTTCCAATAGAAACTGTGCTCTTCTTTGGCAAAGAAGCAACAGCAGAAAACAGACGTGCTTCGTACCCATGTACAAGATCTGAATTCACTGGGAAGAAAAAGTTTATTGCGAAATAAATAGAAAAAAAAATTACCCCCCAAAAATGCCATTGATTAACTTCTGTGTATACGAATATAAGAATGTATACATGTGTATATAAGATATGGAATAATAAAAAAATAGAATTAATATTACAGTAGTTTGGTGTGTGATAACCTACAGTCACCTAGAGGTTTGGGTTTTTAAAAAAATTTTCTAAAAGTTAATAACTGAATAATATTTTTTCTATTTTGGGGGAAACTGCACAGCAGGACAATTATTTGCGTGAATTCTTCTAGTAATTTCTTTTTGGCACGTTCATTCAGAGACACATAAGTCTTATCAGAAAAAAAAAATGAAAACAACCTCTCTTACGTGTTCTTGCTCTTCACACTTTCTCGGAGAAGGTTCTAATGCAGCAGGGTACTGGGTGCCCTGAGAGCGGTAAGGGCTTGCCTTGGCCATGTTCTCTATTTATTTCTAACCCTTTTTTGTTTCTACAGATGATCCAATCACATACGCTGAGGTGAATGTGAAATGGCAATCTGACAGACCTGACACGACGCCTGACAAGACTACACACACAGGTACTGCAACGCTGCAGGACACTTCATATTTTCTCACTATATTTTATCCTTTTTGTATGCCATAATAATTCCATATTTACATACAGCGGAGGAGTCCCTTAGGGCTAGATGCCCAAAGAGATGTTGATATGATCTAGGCAAATCAAAAGACCTTCAAAACCTTTCCCAACTGCTCGTTTGCCCTGGGGGTGCCTGAGGGCTGCTGGCGACGGGGTTTTCAAAGTTAAGGTAGAGTTACAAGCCCCCAGGTTTGCATTAGGCTAAGCTTTTTGTCCCTCAGCCTGTGAGGATGCACAGCGTGGGTGTCCCTTGCCTCTGGGGTCAGTCTAGCCAGCCTTTGGCTTATGTCTGTGCCCCTGGTATGGATTGCATCTGGGAGCAAAGGGTGGCCCCAGGGCCCATGGGTGCAGATGGATTTGTGTCCCCGCTCCTCAGAGAAAACTGGCTGCTTCTGCACAGCATAGTCCCTGGCCACTTACCTCCTTGGCCCCCCCTGAGACCTGGTCATTTGTGGTGTTCTGGTGCAGAAATGCCTGAATTTAAAAGGTTGTGTCGCACTTCACCAAAGTACCTGTTCCTTAAAAGCATGTTGCAGACCCCATTGCAATATCCTGCTGGGAATGTAATAAGGGGTCTCGAGTAGACCACGGGAATGTCCACTGGGGATGCTGCTGGAGAACATTTCTGAGCAGAAGGAGTAAAAGTTGGCACCGCCCATGTCCACACTGTTGGAAGGGCTTGCCTCTCCGAAACACAACCAGCTATCTTCTGAGTTAGTTCCTTGCAGAAGCAAGTGAACGTACACCATGGTAGCAGTGTGGTCCACTGGAGGCCCAGGACCTGGTAGCAAGACAAACTGCCATTCCATATCTCTAGTGAGTAGATCACACAAAACACAGCAACTCCCCACCCATTCGGCAGCCAAACAGCACACTTTTCCAGGGTATGGAACACTGTCACCTTCTATCTTTGCTGCAGGTGGTTTCAATCCATTTTCCCATGCTCCCCACCCCTGAAGGGATGCTCAGTACATGTAATTAAAATTTATTTTGCAGTGGAGACACTCACAAACTCATCTGTTCTTTTCAGTGACAATTTAGGAACTGTTTTTCTTTTCCAAATGCATTTAGGGTGAATGTACAAGTTAGCAATAGTATTTAAAGCACAGGAACTGAGTTCTTTTTAGAAAGCAATGTCTAGGGAGCAAAAATTAGCTTTTGAACAGTTATTTGACGAGTTCAGATAATTTGTGTCTATCTAAAGTGAAAATTTTAACATACATTGTACTATTTGCTCAAACTGTGTAACCAACCCTTAAAGTACATTTTCTTTTGCAAAGTGAAATAATATATTGGAAATGAGTTTTAACTCTCTGTATGAGGTGAAAATGAAGAAGGCAAGGAAAGAAAATAATGCACTCGTGCAATGCATATGAACAATTTAGATATTTATAGAAAAAGAAAAAAATTAGCTGCAGAAAATGCTAGTGAGAACAAATGTTTCCACTGGTGGGTAAATTTGGCCTTACCACACTGGAAAAGAAACTGAAAGTTTCAGATAGCCTTTCTGATTAAGAGTGGCAGTCGGGCAGATAAAGGAGTGGGCTCAGTGGAGACCTTGGTCCTGCTGTTACAAAGGCAAAACCAATTTACTGGCTTCATTTAAATGCCCTCTGATTTTATGCCAGTGGAAGGGAGATTGGAATGCAGCCTGGAAAGTATTGTCAGTAATGCAGTTTTGATATATTGCCATTGGCCCCTCTGTTTATTGACTACTTTTTATACCCCGATCCTCACTTCCTCCTTTCTTTCTCTGATTCTGCCTACACTGTCCATATTTCCAGGTTTTCAGAATTTTATTCTTGGAATATCAAAATTCATATATGCTATATATGGATAAATGCTATACCTAAGCTAAGTTCCTTCACATTCTTCACTGAAACCTCTTTAAAGACATAGAAGTCAGGTGTGTGTTCTAATTCTGGTTTAGATTGTTGTTTTTTTTTGCCATACATATCAGCCTGGAAAGCGTTAAGGAACGGGGATCAAAACAACACAGGGATCAAAACAACACAGAGATCCTGGACAGGATCACAGTTAGAGCAGAAAATGATGGAGGCAGAGATTGAATGACTAATTAAACATGTGTTTCTTTGTTGTGCTTAAAAAGGATGATAATTTGGAAAAAAGAGTCTCTAGAATTTCAAATTACCTCTAAAGCCTGTTTTAAATCCTGTATGTGAACTTTGGGATTTCCTTGTGGATCTTCAGTTGTGTAACCTCAGAATAAAAACCCATGAGACCACAACCATTGCAAGGCATTCTCCAAGGCAAAGGCAGAGTATGTTCCAGAGCCAGAAGCACTGACAGGGGAGTTGCAGGTAAACTGCATGGCAAAGTGTTGACACAGCAGTGTTGGCAACACTGTGTGCTCCCACAGAGGGTGAGAGGTCACATTTTTAGGCATCTTCTCAACAACTGTGATGAGACTGGCCAGGAAAAGAGTTCTTCTGACCCAAATATGGGGTCTTCTTTTCCTCAAATATGAGGAAGAACTTCTTTGGGGTGAGGGTGGCAGAGCCCTGGAAGAGGCTGCCCAGGGAGGGTGTGGAGTCCCCTTCTCTGAAGATCTTCAAGAGCCACCTGGATGTAGTCCTGAGTGATGTGCTCTGGGCAACCCTGCTTTGGCAGGGGAGTTGGACTGGATGGTCTCTAGAAGGTCCCTTCCAACTCTGACAATTCCGTGATTCCATGCTTCTGTGACCCTGAAAATGTGATTTCACATATAAATGTACATAAAGGTTTATAGATTTTTTTTTTATTTTTTTTTTTTTTGCTTAATACCTAAAATGTTAGGACTCACGGCTCTCCAGTTTTCAGGATTTTATTTTTTTTTTGGTTAAGGAAACAACGCAAGGTTTAGCTTCTATGGGTACATTTAGCTGAAAAAAAAAAGAAGAAATGTTTTCATCTGCCATCAGCTGCAGCGCACCGTGGACATCCTCATAAACTTGCCCTTGACTTTCCACAGGTGCTAGATCTATAGCACACAGCCTAACGCTTTCCTACTGAAGGCCTAGCTGATATGACTTTGCATACCCCCCGTGAGACAGAACACGAGTTGACTGGCTGCTGCCTGTCGTGAGACCCCTCTCCCTTGTCCCTTTGGCAGCCACCTGCTCAGAGAATTCACACTGGTGTTACGTTGCTGTTGTCCTGTTCTTCACTTCAGCGATTCTGCTCATCATTGTCATACTCTTGGCAGTGAAATGTCACCAGTGCTGTTGCGGACACTGCCGTCCTGCTGGGTAAGCCATTTTTTTGCCACGTTTGCATTTTCATCCCATAACGTTTGCATTTTCATCCCATACGTTTGCATTTATCAGAGGAGGAGGTGCAAGGAAGCGTCCCAAAACAAATGCTAAAGTCACCATCACAAATTCAACCAGCCAGCAATTCTCAGCCACCCTGGCTAACATCGAGGTCCCTGTGGCCGATGCATGCTGCACTTCAGTGGAGCAGCTTTGAATACCCAGCGGCTTCGGCAGAACCGCCTGCCACAGGGAGTACTGGGCTTCATTGCTTTTACTCCAAGAAAATTCATCACTTCCTCGTAGGTTTCTCCCAGCTTGTGGGTTGAAATAACCCCACAAACCTGCCATAATGTGAAACAAGCACATGGCTGGGTGCAGCTTGAGATGATTCCCGTAACCGGTATCCAGGCCAGGATCGACAGCGACCTGGTAAAGTGAGAGGACACAGTCCAGTTGTGTTGTTCAGTCTAAGATTTGAAGGAAACCAGGAGAACCATTGTCCAATTTGGACTAGGAATGGCAGTGAACAGCCTTCCAGAGAAAACCTTCCCACCCACACCTAGTGCTTCATGTAGAGCACCAAAATGTGTGTAATGGCTCCTCTGGGTCCCTCTCCCTAGCAGCCATCTCTGGCCATGCTGAAGACACCACGTCCCATCCTGTGTCAGAACTAGTGGCTGTGTCACTGAGCAGCTCACTAGTCGTATCTGCACCACCTCCAACGTGAGGTGTGAGACGTCTTGCCATGGTCCTCACGGCATAGGGATGCCCTCTCCTTCCTCACGCTCACAGCAGGTTGACCTTCAGTAAGATGTTCCTATTAGCTTTTGTCTCTTTCACTTGCAGATAACTCCATATGCTTCTTCAACAAAGCAAGCCATAATGCTTGTTTACTCCTACATTGTTTTCTCTGAAGAGACCTTTACGAAAGAAGAAATGCCATCAGTCTGATCACTCTTCAGTTATGTCTTCCAGGATCTCCATTAAAACTCTCACCTCTGCATATATGGACAAAAGATATATTATTGCTTTTATCTGGAGTTTGCTTAATCCTGTAATCCTAGCAACCATCAAATCATATCAGTGCATTTAATAAGGCATGGGCTCAAGCTGCTGCATCAAAAGATGCATTTGGGTACTGTCTAGAAATCACAAATGATCAGGTGGACCAGTGTGAGACATCACTTCTAATTCACACCTGCCTTGATTTTGCAGTAATTTGCAATATAGATAAGCTTTTAGATTTCAATGTGTGCAAGTACAAAAATTCAGGGATAAAACAGGGAATGTAAAAGACTGAACTTTTTTATGAAGATCGCAGATTTGGATGCGATTTTTCATCTCCTGACAGCCTTTAGTGGGATTTGCACGAAAGGGGTATTGAAGGTGCAAGAAAAAAGAAATATATATTTAGTAGAGGAGTCTCGGTCTTATCCCCCCATTGGCTGTTCGACTTGCCCAGTAGAACAGTAGCCACCTCACAGAGATACAGTATGCTGCTTCTGTCTTGAGGTAGTAATTCATTTTGTATTTGTTTCAGGTTTTCTCCCCAAATGCTGTAGCTTTAGTTACATCAGAGTCCTCCCCTGGAACTAAGCCACCTCAGGTTCAAATGCATTTGTTTATAATTACCATTTTGCTGTCTGTTTTTGTATTATTTTCAATTCTCATCAGTTATATTATAACTCCTTTGGGGCAGGCTGATATTCAGACCCTGAGTGGGAGGCGTCTGTATAGCCAATTATTTCTAAAATTATTCCCTATATATAAGTTTGTCTGTACTTAAGCCCTGTTGTTGCTGTTGATAAGGTACCACATTTTTATAGTACATACACCAGGAATCAATAAAAAGATTTAGTAAAGCACATGACACGCTGGTGTTTGTTCTTACGTTAGTCAGACTAGAAGAAAAATAACATTTAGTATTTGAATGACTGTAACACCTCTGAGCTGTTGTCAGGAAGCAGGATGCTGCTCTGGTAAGTAAGGTCTAAAGAGGGAATCAATCCCTGCCCCAGGGGCCGAGCACCAAAGGAACAGTAGAAGCAAACGGCTCCCTTTGTCTTGCGATCACCCTTTTGTTTGCCAGGTGCTCTGGGATAAATCCAGGTCTTCAAATACCAGTGGAGAAAGAAATGTTTAAAAACAGAGACAAAAATAAGAAGAGATGGCAGACGACATTTGGACCTGAAATGGATCTCCATGTTGTTGTCGTTCACTAACCTGATCTGATTTCAGCTGGAAGATTCTTAAGACAGTTGTCTTTCACATGAGACTCTCAGATAACCCCTACAATCAAAGGAAATTGCCAGCCCAAATTAATTAGCTCCAGCTTTCTTTAGAAGCCAGAAAAACTCCACAGCCTTTGAGAGCTAAAGTGATATGGTTTGCATACAACTTGCTCGGTAATAGCAGGTTATTGAAAGGGGATGTGCAGCTGCAGTGGTCATTAGTCCCCAGCATATAGGCTGTACCAGTCACAGAATCACATGGGGTTGGAAGGGACCTCTGGAGATCATCTAGTCCAACCCCCCTGCCAAAGCAGGTCCACACAGAGCAGGTTGCACAGGAACGTGTCCAGGTGGG
>JAHREE010000372.1:79435-108487 GCA_033628505.1 Tringa tobata
GTGTTTCCCAGCTGATAGCTCTTGGCAGATGGAAAGCTACAGATGGTGGACGGACAGGTCCACATCGGGCTCCTGTGGATCCCTGCTGAGCTCTATATACTTCTTTGGCCGGTGGAACCAAGCCATCTGATCAGCTCTGCACTTTTCAGGACTGGTTGCTCTCAGGGACAGCTTGCAATGGTTTCTCATCCCAACAAAATTCCCCTCTCCTTGCATCTGTTTCACGCTCACACCCTCCTGCTCACAAACATAAAGATAAAATCCTTGTTAGACACAGTTCGAGAGGAAAATACCCTATCTGTTACTGAATTGTTAAAACAAGGTTGCCTGGTCATTGGTTATATATATGACATTAAACATATTACACATGACATCTAAAAATCGTATGTGACTGTAAATCTGACACTAGGGAGTTGTCTCTCTCCTTTTTTTCTTGACCCTTTCCTTTTCCCTGGAGCTTTCCTGAGTCCTTACATTGCATTCTTTCTCCTTCTAGCTGGAGGCACATCCTGGAGCTCTGAGTGGTGCTCCTTCCTGATGTTCTGGCTTGGCCTTTTTTTGTTTTCATGGCCTTTCTCTCAGCCCTTGCTGATAAGCACCATCCCTTTTGTTCGTGGACACAGTAATGCATGCGGAAAGACTGATGGAGATTACAAGAATGCAAACAAGCCATTAAAAGGATGGCCTTGATAACTTGCACAGCCTAAAACAAACATTTTAGGACACTGATGAAGACAAATATAAAAATGTAAGAACAACAATTAAAATCCTAAACTAGGGGTAGCTTCAAAGGATTTTCTTTGGAAATTCAGCATACTTTTTGAAGCCTGCAGTGTGGGAATAGAAGGGATAGGAGTTCATCTGAAGAAGGAGGTCCTATCATTCATCTTTTCAACCCTGTAGCCATATTCTTCCCTAAGTAGCCAAACTGAGCTAGCAGAATACTAAAATTCAGGCTCTGCCTAGCAATTCTCAGCAGTGCATCAATCCCTGAGAGAAACTATAACAAAGTCCACTTACGTGGAAAGCAAGAGAATCCTGCTCTGGATACCTGACGTCGAGTCAGCGGTGTGAGAAGGTGGTTAGAAAAAGCTCTCTACCTGCCTGTGCAGGAAATCATCCCAGGGCAAAGCCACCTTTAAAGGCAGGAGAACTTCAAGGTGGGAGATCTGGTCTCAGTTGTGCTGCATGCTGTATACATGTGGGCAGAAGATAAGAGACAACTGTACATCCCTCCCCATCGTGGCTGCTTGGGCAGCATGGGAGCCATGGTTTATCCCAGCAGTTTTTCAATGGAAATGCTTGGGAGACAAGGATCTGGTTAGGACCTGAGCCACGAACATGGAGGAACTTCTGTGAGCTGTATTGGTTCATTTTGTACGTTTTCATAGGACTTGCTTGCCTGCGACTGGATATTTGGTGTGCGTGTGCTGGAGATGTGGTGGTGCTGTTCATCAATAAGCCAAAAATTCCATCACTTCCTAGACCGCAGGTGTCCTGCAACAGTAAAAGTCAGACAGCTCCTCCTAAATGACAGGATATACCATACAAATGCACCACAGTGGAAGTAAGTGGCCATTTTCCCATCGTTTCATTTGCATAAAAGGAAAAATCAAGCCTCAACATGAAAAGCATTTTCCCTGAGGAATAGAAGTGCGTAGTGAAAGAGCAGTGCTGAGTCTCCACCATTTCTTACGGTGCAAATGAACGCGGAGCATAGTCAAACAGAACTATTTTTCAGCTTTCCTCCGTGTAAGTGTCAGAGTGACAATCTAGAGTTGATTAATCATTAACAGCTTTTCATCCATGCTCACCCTACAGAATCTGCAAAGGTGAGGGTGAGCTGCAGACTGATACTTCTTGTGCCTCATCCAGAGGACGGTTTACAGAATGACAGTTACCCTAATGGACAGATCCTGATGATGGTAAGACATGTCACTGAGGGCAGAAATTTGGGCAGCGGGACTTCCGTAACTGGTGGCAATTGATAAAAATAACACAACTCAGACCAATTCTTGAAGCTCTATATGGATTTGCAGGGGAAGCAGCTGAAGTTCCCATGTTTTATTTGCAATTTAATCTGCTGTAATAACTGCAGAAGCCTGGAGTGTTTCTGTAATGTGGAAAGACTATCAGAGTAGGAATCTACTTCCACCTGAGACAAAATTTATTGATCTACTGTAAGAGGATGTACAATAACTACAATATTTTAAGAATGTCCATGCTATTGAGCATTCTCCAAAATAAACTCTACTGCTAGATGATGTTACAAACATGAGACATGTTAAAAGCTGTGAAGAGACTAAAGGAGTTATTGAAGTCTTCTCTTATCCAGAGATGGCACACCATTCTTGCCTAAACTTCCTCCACTTACTGGCATAAATATCACACACACACAAAAAAAAGAAAATTATTATTAAAATTTAACAATGAAGCAATCCCTTCATTAGGAAATCTCAGAGGGGTTCTTGAATGTGTTGTGCTTCTGAACATGATTCAAGGCTTAAGGCTGAAGCTCAATTTTCTTGATCCATTTGCTCTCAAAGTCCATTTTGGAGCCTTATATATCTCATTTGCAGGATTATTTTTTTCCTGTCTGCCAGCCTGAAACATCTTTGTAATCTACATCAAAAGATAGTTCACCCAGCTCCCAAATTCCTTAAGGTCAATGCAGTTTACTGTTGTCTGCCTCGCTTCCCCATCCTGAGGTCCCTGAAACCTTCTGCACTGTTAGTGTTAGGTACTTCTTTGGCCTCCCGTTGGCCATACTTCACATCTGGATTCCTGCAAAGCTGCTGCCCCTGGCTGGCTGTGCTCCCTCTAACTGCAGGCTCCAACATTATCCAGTTAGAAGGCTTGATTAAGCAGTAGAAGTAACTCTTGGACCCTTGAGAATTACTCCAGTTGCAGTAGGAGCAGGGTTAGTCCTTACCTGCTTGCAATCCTCCTTCTGTGTTTAGGTGTGACAGTAATTAGAGTTTTCTCAGCCCTGGCTGTATGGATAGGAGATGATTCAAAGACAGTTGGAAATTTAGCAACAAATTTCTACAGTTCAGCAAAAACCACACACTTAAAAAATCTGCCTTGAAGTACCACCTTTTACAACATATTATTGAAGCCATATCCTTGTATACATTCAGCCTAAAAAAAAACATATTTCTAAATTGATTTCAACCTGTGCTTTAATTCTCAACTCTTAATTCTTTCCTCATAATAACAGTCAAACTGCTGAACAGCTTTTTATCCAGACCTCCTGTAACTCTAAGGCAAAATGCAGACTTCTTTTTTTCACAGGATCAGGCTTCCATGCTCAATCAATTGTGCTTGAACAGGTAGCCAGCACTAAACAGCAAGAAACAAAACACAGCCCCTAAAACTGGAATGACAAAACACCCAAACACTCAACCCGAGATGGTAGGAAATGCAGTTGAGTTAGAATGGCAGACATGTGCATCCTTAATAATGCATAGGTGTCAGCCCTGATGTCAGAGCATATCTGGCTGCACGTTCTCCCCTTGGTCACCATTTCCCTTTTTAGCAAATACATGTGCCTTAATAACTGCCATTACAGAAATAAATAAGGAAACACCAGGTATGTCCTGAGATTTCAGGGCATTTCATAGTCCCTTGGCCTGAGAGTGGAGACTTGCGCAGAAGTCTCTTCATCTTCCTCTGCTTCTTATTTTAAATCTTGGTGGTAACTTGGGTTGAGATAGTCATCCAGCCCCAAGAAAGATAAAAGCCCTGTACAAGTGTATAAAAGGTGTTGTGGTTAAGAAATGGCGAGCCAAACCTGTTCACCACAACAGGAGGATGCTGTGTTAAAAAGAGACGCTTCCTCTTTCAACCCAGAAATGTGACTGGTGTTTTCCAGGACAACAACGCGTGGCAAAGGCAAGCCTGTGAGCACTGCTCATACTGCACCCCGAACCTGCAGCAGAAAGGGTTGGAACAGGTGAAGAGTCCATACGTGGAACAATCAGCCAGTGTAATCTGCAGGACCAGCAGGGGTAATATAATCCCCTTCATTTGTCAGGTTTTGTGGGGAAGCTGGTTTGTGGCACATCTGTTTTGCAGATCTTGCTGCTTATCCTGTTTTTTTCCAGACTTACCCCAGTCCTCCCCTCTTATAAAGATACAGCCCATAAAGCCAGGCATGAGTCCAAGTCCATGCTTTTGCCAGACACAGGCAAAAGCATGAGACTGGACATTTAGCAAGCAGAAGGTGAGAGTGTGGGAATAAGATGGGCAACAGAAAAAAGTGCAAGGTAAGGATAGCATGAAGTAATCAGTGAAGTGTCAGAATGGGAGAAGAGGGACAATAGTTCCCTGGTAAAGAAGTGCTGAAAAGGAAGAGAGCAAGATCCAGCTACCTCAGAAGTGGTTTTGGTGAGGAAGGGCACTGGGGGTTAATAAACATGCATTTCCACTTTGGTTAAGTGTCCCTTCATAATCTCATCTTTTTCCCTTAAGGAGATTCCTTTTGGTTTTTTTTTTCTCACTGTTTTCTCTCTGGGACTGCATCAGTTACATGACGGAAAAGCTGGGGGTTAAGGAGATCACATCTCGCCCAGAAACTCTAGATTGCTCACTTTTTAATTCTCTGCAGCACTCAGTGGCTGAAGCCCATGCCCTCTCCGATACAGGCTACGCTGAGCGCTCTGTGCTGTTCCACAATGAAGTTTGCACAGTGTCTACTGGATTCCAGTTTGAAGCCATATTCTTCTGCAGGTACTGCTTTTTACTAGCATCTCCTTATTTTGGATTTTCATTAAACCTCTTCAGAATTTCTGTGTGATTAATCCAGGGTTTTCAGCGTTTGTTTCTTCTCCTAAGAGTTGAGCAAAGCTTGACTTCGGCAAGGCTTTTGACACTGTCTCCCATAACATCCTCATTGGGAAACTAAGGAAGTGTGGGCTGGATGAGGGGACAGTGAGGTGGATTGAGAACTGGCTGTGCGACAGGACCCAAAGGGTAATGATTAATGGAGCAGGTTCAAGCTGGAGACCTGTAACCAGTGGTGTCCCCCAGGGGTCAATACTTGGTCCAGTACTGTTCAACATATTCATCAGTGACCTGGACAAGGGGACAGAGTGTATCCTCAGCAAGTTTGCTGATGATACCAAACTGGGAGGGGTGGCTGACACCCCGGAGGGCTGTGCTGCCATCCAGCGAGACCTGGACAGGCTGGAGAGCTGGGCAAGGAAGAACCTCATGAGGTTCAACAGGGAAAAATGTAGGGTCCTGCACCTGGGGAAGAAGAATGTCAGGCACCAATAGAGGTTAGGCATGGATCTGCTGGACACAAGTTCTGAAGAGAAAGATCTGGGGCTCCCCAGTTCAAGAGGGACACGGAGCTACTGGAAAGAGTCCAGCGAAGGGCAACGAAGATGATTCAAGGATTGGAGCATCTCCCTTATGAAGAAAGGCTGAGAGAACTGGGACTCTTTAGTCTGGAGAAGAGAAGGCTGAGGGGAGCCCTTATCAATGCCTACAAGTATCTGAAGGGTGGTTTGAAGGAGGATGGAGCCGGACTCTTTTCAGTGGTTGCCAGTGACAGGACAAGGGGCAACAGGCACAAGTTGGAACATAGGAGGTTCCACTCAAACATGAGAAAAAACTTCTTCACAGTGAGGGTGCCAGAGCCCTGGAAGAGGCTGCCCAGGGAGGGTGTGGAGTCCCCTTCTCTGGAGATTTTCAAGACCCACCTGGATGCCATCCTGAGTAACATGCTCTAGCTCTGGGCAATCCTGCTTCAGCAGGGGAGTTGGACTAGATGATCTCTATGGTCCCTTCCAACTCTAAAAAATTCAGTGAAATTCAGTGAAAATTCTTCTTGTAGCCTGTTACAGAGTAGGAAGAAGAGACACTTTCTGGCATAGCAAAGAAATTGAGATCAGGCTTTGGCACCACAGCAAATCTGCCCTGAGGTCTTCTAGCACCACCTCAAAACACCCTTACTTTGTGCTCGTTTGAAATCTGTTACAAATATTGAAGGCTCAACTTTGTACGGCTGGACTTTATG
Source organism: Tringa tobata (assembly GCA_033628505.1). Lineage (NCBI taxonomy): Eukaryota > Metazoa > Chordata > Aves > Charadriiformes > Scolopacidae > Tringa > Tringa tobata. Next base: position 85,461 of record JAHREE010000372.1, read on the forward strand.
GCAGATCAGTCATTATCTCACCTTTCAGAGCTGGAAAAAAAGCACCAGCTTAAACACTGTCCCAGACTGATGCATCAGAATACAACCCCTTGCACAACTCTCATTAACCCTGCTCATTAACCCTGCAGGGCCCGGGTCTGGCATTAAAGACTACACAACCATCACCTCGCCCTGTCTAGACAAGGAAAAGGTGCCTTCTAAAGAATATTTAGCCTTTAATTAACACATTTTAATCACCACTAAGTGTTTCTTGCAAACAAAGTCTGCCATGTTTAAAAGCATGTTATGCTGTTAATTAAGATAAGTCACTTGATTTCTACCAGTTGCTTTTCCCAAGGCAAAAAGACAAATCCTTCCTGATGAGGAGAATTAGAAGGTAGTTCTCCGATGGGGATCACCTGTGTGGATTCACTGGTGTCTAATAAGGGATTTCATCACACTACAGCAGCTGCCTCCCAGGATGTTCACAGTTTGGGAGGACAGTCATGAAACCACAGAATCATAGAATATCTATGAGCAATGCCCTTGAATTCGATGGGGCTGCTCATACGCTTAAAGGCAGAAGAATCAAATCTGAATGATCCACACAGGCTTTTTAAAAGAAAAGGGGAGGAAGCCTGCAACTGTGGTGTGATGAAAGCTGACTTCACCTTTTCGTCTAGAAAACAGCAAAAAAAATGCAGCTTAGTTTCATTTCAGGCCAATATATACAAAATAATGTACCCCCAGCAAGGTTGCTGATACAAAACTGGGAGGGGTTGCTGACACTGTGGAAGGCTGTGCTGCCATACAGCAAGACCTGGCCAGGCTGGAGAGCTGGGCAGAGAGGAACCTGAGGAACTTCAACAAAGGCAAGTGTAGGGTGCTGCACCTGGGGAGGAATAACCCCCTGAACCAGGACAGGTTGGGGGCTGACCTGCTGGAGAGCAGCTCTGAGGAGAAAAACCTAGGAGTCCTGGTGGACAACAGCATGACCATGAGCCAACAATGTGCCCTTGTAAGAAGATCAATGGCATCCTGGGGGGCATCAGGAAGAGTGTGACCAGCAGGTCCAGGGAGGTCATCCTCCCTCCTGCTCTGCCCTGGGGAGGCCCCATCTGGAGCACTAGGTCCAGATCTGGGCTCCCCAGTTCCAGAAGGACAGGGAACTGCTGGAGAGGGGACAGCAGAGGGCTACAAAGATGATGAGGGGCCTGGAGCATCTCCCTTACGAGGAGAGGCTGAGGGACTTGGGGCTTTTTAGTCTGGAGAAGAGAAGGCTGAGGGGGGATCTGATCAATGCTTAGAAATACTTAAAGGGAGGAAGGGGCTGGTCTTTTTTCGGTGGTGCCCAGTGACAGGACAAGAGGAAATGGGCACAAACATGAATATAAGAAGTTCCATCTAAACAGGAGGAGGAACTTCTTCACTTTAAGGGTGGCAGAGCCCTGGAAGAGGCTGCCCAGGGAGGTGGTGGAGTCTCCTTCTCTGGAGACATTCAAACCCCACCTGGACACGTTCCTGTGCAACCTGCTCTGGGTGGACCTGCTCTGGCAGGGGAGTTGGACTAGATGATCTCCAGAGGTCCCTTCCAACCCCGTGTCATTCTGTGATTCTGTAATTACTGAAAATAAAGAAGCATCCAGAAAATGTCGCACATCCTCCCAAGCGGGGGTTATATGGCGACCTATTAAATTCTGTTAAGACGAACTTACAGCGTGCAAAAAAAAACCCCAAAAAACCAAAAAGCCAAAGAGGAATCCATGCTTTCAGGGATGGTGGCCCTTCTCTGGGAGCTGAAAATACCAAAGCCGAGACCCAGCCGACACCAGCCCCCTCACACCACCGGGGCCGGGTCAGGGCCCGGGGCGGGCAGGCCCCGGGATGGCCGAGGAGGCGGGCAGGAGCGAAGTGCTGCCCCCGGGCTACACATTTGCAAGCCGGTGATAGGACAAAAGAAGGGAATTTCCACCGCCTGGAAAATGCGGGAATGTGTTTCTGGATGCCCCCATTATCGCAGCCGATCCCTCCCCCCGGGGTCGTCCGTCCCGGCCCCTCCCGCCTCCGGGCGGCCCCGGCTGCTCCTCAAGTAGCGCAGGAGGAGCGCAGCGGGCAGGGCCCTGGACCATGCCGAGGGAAGCCCTGCTCCTCCTGGCCTGGCTGGCCCCGCTGCTGGCCTTCCCCACCGCAGCACCAGGTAAGCCCGGGGAGCGACCCCGCGGGGTGGGCTGAGGTGGCACGACGGCTCTGTGGAACCCCGGAGAGGCTGCTGGAGGGGCTGGCCCCGCCATTTTGGATCAATGGTTGGATCGATGGGCCAAGGCCAACGGGATGAGGTTCAATGAGGCCAAGTGCTGGGTCCTGCATTTTGGTCACAACAACCCCAGGCAACGCTACAGGGCTGGGGAAGAGTGGCTGGAGCTGCCCAGCAGAAAAGGACCTGGGGGTGTTGGTGGCCAGCCGGCTGAACATGAGCCAGCAGTGTGCCCAGGTGGCCAAGAAGGCCAACAGCATCCTGGCCTGTATCACGAATAGTGTGGTCAGCTGGAGCAGGGCAGTGATGGTGCCTCTGGACTGGGCACTGGTGAGGCCTCACCTCGAGGGCTGTGTTCAGTTCTGGACCCCTCACTACAAGAAGGACATTGAGGTGCTGGAGCGTGTCCAGAGGAGAGCCACCAAGCTGGTGAGGGGTCTGGAGAGTAAGTCCTAGGTGGAGAGGCTGAGGGAACTGGGCATGTTTAGCTTGGAGAAGAGGAGGCTGAAGGGAAACCTCATTGCCCTCTGCAACTCCCTGAAAGGAGGGTGTAGAGAGGTGGGGGTTGGCCTCTTCTCCCAAGGGAATAATGACAGGAGCAGAGGAAATGGTCTGAAGTTGGGGCAGGGGAGGTTTAGATTAGATATTGGGAAGAATGACTTTCCTGAGAGAGTGGTCAGGCACTGGAAGGGCCTGCCCAGGGAGGTGGTGGAGTCACCATCCCTGGAGGTATTTAAGAAACGTGTAGACGTGGCACTTCAGGGCATGCATGCTCTGGTGCCCAAGATTGTTGGGTTGTGTCTGTTCATGAGTTTGGTTTTTTTGTTGTTTGTTTTTTTTTTTTTTTTTTTGTGGTTGGACTCAATCTCAAAGGTTCTTTCCAATGATGAAGATACTGTGATTCTGTGTTTTTGGTGGGGTCAGGCCGGCTTGTGCCCAGCAGCCTCACCAGTGTGTGCTGGTGTGCTGTCCACCCAGCAGGATGGGTTTTGTTTGGGTAGAGTTTCTATATCCCCAGACAACCACGTTTGAGGGGGTCTCCACAGCCTTAGGCCATGTTTTTTTTGCTAGGCACCCTTTGCTGGTGCCCCCATCTTCACGGGTTTGCTTGCAGGTTGTGGCCTGCAGTGCTCCGTCTCCCCCCCGCCCCCTTCCTCCAGCTGAGGTAAATGTTGCAAAAGCTGAATCCTGTTTTCATTCATAGATGACATCTTCCACAGGATTTTTTTTTCTAGCAAATGCTGAAAGTAGCTCTAGGCAAGGTCAGGCTGGAGGGGGCTCTGAGCAACCTGACCTAGTTGAAGATGTCCCTGGTCTTTGCAGGGGAGTTGGACTACATGGCTTCAAAAGGTCCTTTCTGACCCAACACATTCTATGATAACACAGTGTGGAGATGGGAAGCAGTGATGGAAAAATGCAGCTGATGCCATCACTGTGTATGCCTGTGACCCCTAGAAATCAAAACAGGCTTTAGGGACCCACAGCTGAAGGTCTTTCAAGAGGGTGGAGAGTGCTGGGAGTTACTCAGATACATGGTATTTGCTGTGGGATTAAAACTTCCACAAAGTAATTCATGTTCTCTGAGTGTACAGGAGATATTTAATTATTTCTTTTAATTATTGTCCCCAGATACCACAGCTTCTTACCTGGAGAGCACAACTGCAGAAGCTACTGGTGAGTTTTATTTTCCGTGTAACCTGTAACAAACTACAGAGGAATGGACACCCAAACTGGGAGCCCCTAAGGAGCCGTGCAGAGGGGTGGTTTATGTATGGCATTCCATGCTAGCTCATGTGACACTGCTTAAAACGTCCTTCCTACTATGGAAATCAACCCTAAAAATGGGGACAGCTGATAACTAGGATGTTTTATGGAATATGTCAGCCCCTAGGACGTACATTGAAATGAGTTTGAATGGATATTATTGACAAAAACTATAGAACTTTTTCTTAACAGAAGGAAAATGTTCTTCAAAAATACAGGATGCAGCTCCCTCTCTGAGCCCTGCTTGCTTTTAATCCAGGCTATTCACATGCTCTTCATTACTGTTATATTAATGTCAATTTAATAAATTCACCACCACTCATTTTGCACATGGATACTGGCACACACAAAGGCTGTATATCCTGCCAAAAATCAGACAGGAATTCAATAACAAAACAGGCACTGGAACACTTCTCCCAGTTTCTACAGCAGGGCTGTAACCAATAGCCATCTGCTGTATAAAGTCAGTAAGAGCTGAAACATAAGAGTTACTGAAGTCAGCAGATAAAACTGACTGCAGAGAAGGAACCAGCTTGCTAAGGAAATTGAAAATCATGCTATGTAGTCACACATAAATTCATAAAACATAGTTTTACTTTTTTAGTATATGGAACTTTTCCTATAGAAATATTCCATGTACATTACAGTCTCTATGCTAATTGTGGCAAGTGAAAAGTGGTGTCTTCTTTTAATTATCTCAGCCTGAGCTTCAAACAGAGCATCTGAAGTCAACAACCATTTTTCTTTTAAATGGTGGTCTTAATGTTTTCACAGTACTATGTGAGCATTCATGAATGACTTCTAAAAGAACGTGGCTGGTCAGGATGGGCACCTGTGCACAGAAATCTGGGTTCTGCAGCAACCCCTGCTCTTTATACCTATGCAAGGAGCTTCTAGATGACTTTTTCTTTCTAGGTATTGCTTGGGCTTCACTGTCTGTCATTTGACATTGAAGTTGGCTCCAGATCTCAACTCCCATCTGTAGGCAGCTGTCTGGATTTCTTCTTACATAGCAGAAGTACCATGCTAGACACGCACTGAGTCTTGTTTTACCTTGGTTTAGGTTTTTAATTATGTCAGATTAATTTCCAGTGTAGTTAAAAATTTTTAAAAATGCCCAAGAAAAGCAACACAATGTTCTAGAAACTGGATATGTTAGAGATTTAGAAGATCACAGTATCCTGCTGTGGTCTTCACAGTATTGATTCATACAATGTATACTGTTATTTAGCATATAGATCAAGAGACTCAAGTAATGTAAATCACACCACTTCCCAGAGGAATGCTGTCGGTCGAACCTTGCTCATTAGATAGGCAAAATTACCCTTTGTTCATTTAATCTCATTTAGTACTCACCACACATGACAAGTATGAAACCTCCCATAGATGTAATTAAGACCAATTTAGTAATTTTTGTTTCTAAAATGTTTCCAGCTGGTTTTGAGTCTTTCCCTTTCATTGTTTCACAAGGTTTCACCCACTCTGTTGAGGAACAATTCCTTCCTGAGGAAGGAATAACCAAGATATTTGGTGAGTTTCTACCTAAATTACAACATTATTTAATTTCCTAGAAACATGGAATTCCATGGAAGTGTGCTAATGCCTTTAAAATATCCCAGTTAGTGATTTTAAAGGAAAAGCTATGAAATAATGGATCTTCTCCTTTCCCTGTTTGAAAAAAGAACATTATAATCTTGCATTTAAGAGTAATGCATTTCCATTCTCAAAAAAGTGAGTTTTTGAATAAAAGACTTTTTTCCAGTTTTCAAACATCTATTACAGAAAAAAAAAGTGTCCTAATTCTTCTCTAAAAAATGCAATAGTTCAATTCCTAACCTGTAACATATTCATTAATAGCAATATGCATTTCCCTAGTAATTTTTTTCTAAGAAAATTTTCCATTACCCTCTAGTGGTTTGCTATAGGTAATTATATTACTTTTTCCTTTGGTTTAATCCAGCTGTTCTCTGAGTCTTCCATACTGTCAGGAAATTTGTTCTTCTAGAGATGGTGTTGTTATGGTTCAGCTGTCCACCTGGACATTGCTCATTTTTTTGGAAATGAGCAATTTTTATCAAAGACTTTCTCTAAATCTACACAGGAAAAGAAAAAGGAGCTTCCAATAGCTGTAGCTGTATCTATTAGGTTCATTGTCAATGACGACCTCAGAGAAATTGTCAGTTAAAAATAAAGCATAAGGAAATATATAAAAAAATGGTAACATTTAAAAATAATCTTTAAAACAACAGGGAGAAGTATGTTGTCTCTTTTTTTTCATCCTTTGCTCTTTCAGTAACACCGGCAAGTGAAGAAAACAAGAAAGAATGTAACTAATTTGTCTGCTTTAATTAGCTTTCCTAACTATCACCTTTCGCAACAAAGACTGGTGAATTAGTGTCATCCTTCTTTTCTTCAAAATGCTTTTTAGCCCTGATATCTATTATCTCTACCTGATAGATTGTTAGAAGTTAAGAACAAAAAACAATTGAGTTTTTTCAAGAAGTGTAAGCACATTTTTCAGTTTGCTAATAATCTAAGCAAAATTACTTTAAAGCTTTAACTGACTTTATTAGTCAGTTTAAAGTGTGGTATTAAAGAGCAAAGAATATACATGTCATTGAGTCCAGTGATCCTAAAATAAGATATAATTTCTATTTTAATTGTGTTTCCACATGGATCTGCCAGGCCTTTGCACCCCTGCCTTGAAGCCCCCCTGCTAGCCCAGCCCAGGGCTCCCTCCACAGCTTTATTTATATATTTCAGTATGTCTTGGGGCATTTTTTAGGGTTTTCTTTAATACCTTCCATCACTCTGCTGACACACTTTAGTTCTAGCCTGCAGTAGTTGTTCCCTTCTGGCTTTTGGTGTGATTGCAGGTTAGTCTGAGATGGTGTGTTACACTGAAATGCCTCCTTAGTAGATGGTTTTAAAGCATTTGTTAAGATAAAAGTATCCTACATAAAAGAACAGCAGTAATCAATAGTTATCCCTACCAATATGTATTTGTAATGTTTTCTTTCTGCCTAGCTGAACTCACCTTTGACCCAAATGGAGGTAAGCTCAGTGAAGATCCTGCAACTTAAATATTCCTTTCATGTTGTGTTTTGTCTTTTGATGTGCTGCACAAGATCTTTCTGTTTTCAGAAAAGGGGTTACCTGTTAGCCACCGTCTGTGAGTGATTCTTTAAAGCTCTTGGTTGATTATTGGAGCATCAGCCTTCCTTTTTGCTTCACCCACACACACATTTTGGATCAGTTCTCTGGCCTGGGCTCACAGCATAGTATGTCAGATAATTCAGTCATCACACCTGAAAGCTGAACATTTTCTGGTACAGAACCAGAATGAGCCAAAGCTTCTTTGAGAGGCAACGGCTTGCACAACCCAGCGTTGCTGCCACAATACCAACGATGCAGCGGAGCATCTCTTACATTTCCTATTTTCCCAGTAGCCCAGATGTTTTGACCTTGCTCCGTGGGCTTGCAGCCACAGCAGCTGGCCACATGTACCTACAGGTTTGTAGGTGTTGGAGAGCAGCTAATAGAACATGGCTAGCCTAAATCTAGTCTCTTGTATTCATTGTCGCAGGTGAAGTGACCACCAGTGAAAGCAGAGGCAGGAGGAGTGAATACAGTAAGTTGTACTTTCTGCTACTTTTAAAGTACCTAACTCTTCTTACTGTGATAAATATCCTTGCAATACCTGCATGAAAGGCTGTAGCTCCCACTGGGAGGCCACAGGGCCCATAGACAGATTAAGACCCAGACTGTTAAAGGTGTGTAGATTTTGCTTTGGGACCACAAGCTGTGTTTTCGTACCAGAAAACTGTGGGAAAGACAGCCTCAGCCCAAGTCACCAATTAATGCTCTTCAGATTGCTTTGTCTCTTCACCACCAGAGTCCCAGAGGACTTAATTCTGAAGGCCTTATTCCTATTAAATAGTCTTCTTCTAATAATACTGCTGGTATCGCTCCAATTTTGACTTACATTCCCTTTCCATGCCAGCTGTGTCCTTCCACACCTCCTTACTGTGGCGTCCTCTGCCACTGGTTATCTTCTTTCTTTTCAACATTTGATTAAAAAACCACACCAAGAACACACAATATCCCCCATGAAATAGGTCTGATTTATTATTGAACTTGGCAAATTACCACACCAATGAAAATAGCTCTCAAATCAGCTTTTCCATGACCACATGCTTCAGTGGTTGCTCTTCTGCTTTGTAGAATTCATGCTCATCTGTGTTGTAATGCAGTCTGCACAAATCTTGCTCATCTGGTGCCTGACTATGACTCTCGTGCCCTTGTGTTTGTCCTTGGGTAGCACAAACCCAAAATTTCTTTCATGTCCTGGATCTTCAAGACCAGGGGAAATCCAAAACATTCACAGTTGGTCAGTGTGCTCACAGCTTCTTTTACGTGCCGTGGGAAGCAAGTGCCTTCTGGTGGGACGTGTGCTTGGAGTAGACTTCCCTGTCTCCTCGTGCAACACTTGTGCACTGGGCCAAGTGTGTTGAGAAATCTGAGGGGTTTATCTCCCACCAGCAATATTACTTTTACTTGCTACCGAGAGGAGATTGAAAATATTTAATACTCTTTCCTTGGTAGCACAGATTTCAAGAGGGGTTGGATGTGAAGGGCAGAAGAGGTGGGTGGATCAGGATCCCATTGTCTTCCTCTTTCTCTTCTACATCTGGCTTGAGTGGTTCTTCCACAGAATGAAAATTGAACCTTGGTGCGTTTCGTATGGGCTGAGGTTTCTTCTAAAGCCTTTAGAAAACTTAGCCTTTTACATTATGCCAATATTAGTTTTAATTCTATTTTTTGTTTTACATAGTTGAATACAACTCTATTGCAGAGGAAGACTACATGACTGGTATGTCCAGGGAGCTCCATTTCTTCTACCCTTCTGCCTGCAAATGTTTTTGGCCAACAGCCTCACAGCTGCCCTCTGTCACACACACCTCAGATGGCCTGTAGTTCAGAGAAGAAAGAAAATGTTATAGTCCTCGCCTGGATATTGGCTTCTTAGCCTATTCCTTTGTGAAGTATAATGAGAGGTGGAAGGACTGAGGGTTTTTATTGTTTCTGATCTTTTTTGTCTTCCTGAAAATATAAAAAATTTCACGTCTGGTCTCCTAGTTTTGTCAGAAAATTTTCTGGAGGTCTCAGAGAGGAGGTAGTTATTTTTAGTATGCTATATTATGCTGGAAAGAAGAGAAATAGTTACAGTTTTATCCATTTCCTTTCTCCAGCTGTAAATATACTATGGAAATGAAATAAATGTTAGCAGAACCCCAGACCCATGTTTAAGAGTATCCAAATAGCCTTCTCCTTTGGCACATTTTTCATTTTTTGTCTGTTGTATTGCCAGTATTTTATTAATTTCGATTCTTGTCATAAATTCTTCAAGCCTGCAGGAGGCGCATGTCATATATGTATAAAACATGAGCAAAGGGGAATAGTATCTTTAAGCACTTAAGAAGGCAAAACTGGCACGGTCTGTTCTATGTATCTGATAAGTGGCAACTTTAAATGAAAAAGTTACCAGTTGATGATATTGCTGGGAGGGGGTGCAGGAAATTCAGCTAGCTTGCTGCTTCTGCTTTCTCAGTTTAGCACAGTCAGCCTGCCCTACAGTGCCCCACGGTGGCAATGTACAAAGAGTTTTGCTGAAAAGGATGTGAAATGTACATTTCCATAGGGTACCGATTTTTCTTTTTCTGTAGGTGAGCCCAGCATCATCTCTGCTGAGCAATATGTGCAGAAGAGAACATGTAAGAAGTTTCCTCTTTATTTTTATTTGTCTTATATGTGGTGACGTTTGTGTCTTTATTACACTATGTGAAAAATGTATTTGTCAAGCACTCTCTAAAGCAGTATAAGCATGAAAATGCTGGAGAGAGGCGCTTGTGATTGTGGGGACTTTTTTAAATCCAGAGAAATTTCTTTAAGTGAGGGAGCATCAAACAGTAGGTTTTGCCTCAATAACTTAATAAAGGTATTCACGAGGCCTGTAACTCTTTTCTGAGGAAAACATGGCAAGGATCAGTATTTTTGCTGCATTATTATATACAATAATACCTAATAAAATAGGCCTATGGTTCAAAATGAGTGTACCCAGGTATTCTGGTAATATAAATAATAAGCAGTTGTCTTAATATCGCATATGGAAGCCTCCTGGCTGCGCTAGGATGCTGATCTAAATTGAGGACAAGGGAAACCATTGCAAGGAATGCAGCCAAGAGGGATGAAGCAATCCAGCATTCCTGATTTTACCACTGTAGCTGCATCTTCCTCCTTCCCTACAAACACAGCATAGTTGGAGAGGCATCAGGTCCTGCATGCCAATGCCAGGTGGTCCATGCCAGTTACTAATGCTACTTGGCTTCAAATTGGGAAGGGAAAAGGCCAAATGAATTGTAGAGTACTTTGTTATAAAGATAAAATATAAAAGGTTTTAGTGATATAAAAAGCTTTGCTGATTTGGTTTGTTTGCTTATCTGGTTTCTTTTTTTAAATACCTTTTTCTTCTGCCAGCAGTTGAGCACAGCATCACTTTGAATGAAGGATCTGTGATTGGGAGTCCACGTGAGTTTTCCTTTCTGTTCCTTTTTTTCTGCTCCTCTGCAGCAGCAATCCTGCTCCTTTTCTACTCACATGGTACCTACTCTGTGTGCTTTGTGGCCTTTTGATCAACTTGGAGATCTTCATGATGTAGGCAGTGTGCTCTGTTGCCTGATACAAAAATAAAAATAAAACCAAACACAAAACCAAACCAACTTTCCCAGCACTAGAAGTTTAGGAAGTCGTTGTGCACAAGGAAGGGCAGAAGTTGTTAGTGTGCCATATCTGATAGGACATGTCTAGATCTGGAACTGGTTCTAAATCTTATTTGAAAATGTAGGGTTCTGTCTGCTTCTGAGGGTGATTTATTATTTCACTGGGTGTGTGTAGGGGAGTAACGTCCAGGAGTGTGGTGTTTTGTTACAGAGGGATCCATCTCACCATAGGCAAGGAAAATGCTGGCGGAAAAGATCAGCCTTGTAAATGAACACTTTTTGTAGGCACCCAAACTAAGATAACTATGCATTTTATCTGCACATTTTTTTAAAGAATGTTCATTATGAGATAGTAAGGCACAGGGGATTGGCAGGTTACCCATAGTGTCTCCCAACACATGAATCACTCCCTTGGTGTTATATCATGCTGGGACAGAGTTACCTCAGGACTGAATGATTGGATGCCTAACTCTTTTCATCTCATATAGGAAAAGATGCATAGAATGAAGAAACCTGGTCATCGGCTGGCGATTTCAGCTTCATCACAGGAACATTCAATTCCTCAAGTTCAGAATTTGTTTTGTAGGGTAGGAATCCTGCTGTAAAATTTGCTTTGAATCCTCTTTGTGTGATTGTTGCTGTCCGGATTGCAATAAATCAGCATCAATGTTTGCCCTGCCATGCTGTAATACCTTAATTTTATTCTTTAGTAAGAAGACCAAGAGATAGAGAACCCTGGCTGCTTGGATGGGCTTAGAGGTCAAGTTCCTTGCAAGCAGAAAAAGGTGCTCTGTCCACATCTGTGCTAGGTGTGATAACAATGTGCTGTGGGCTGGAAATATTTCTGCTGATTCTTGAAAAGCAACAAAATGGACCATAAAAACCCCCAAGTGTGAAATAAAATAAACATCTAAACCATGAGCGAGATCCATCTTTCCCAGAGAGTGGTGGTGAATGGAGTCAAATCCAGTTGGTGGCCAGTCATGAGTGGTGTCCCACAGGGCTCAGCACTGGGACCCGTTCTCTTTAACATCTTTACCAATGATCTGGATGAGGGGATCGAGTGCACCCTCAGTCAGTTCACAGACGACACCAAGCTGGGTGGGAGTGTCGACCTGCTGGAGGGTAGAGAGGCTTTGCAGAGGGATCTGGACAGGCTGGATCGATGGGCTGAGACCAACAGGATGAGTTTCAGTAAGGCCACATGCCGGGTCCTGCACTTGGGTCACACCAACCCCAGGCAGCACTACAGGCTTGGGGCAGAGTGGCTGGAGCTGCCCGGCAGAAAAGGACCTGGGGGTGTTGGTGGCCAGCCGGCTGAACATGAGCCAGCAGTATGCCCAGGTGGCCAAGAAGGCCAACAGCATCCTGGCCTGTATCGGGCACAGTGTGGTGAGTAGGACCCAAGAGGTGGTCCTCCCGCTGTACTGGGCACTGGTGAGGCCTCACCTCGAGTACTGTGTCCAGTTTTGGGCCCCTTCCCACAAAAAAGACATTGAGGTGCTGGAGCGGGTCCCGAAAAGGGCAACGAAGCTGGTGAGGGGTCTGGAGAATACGTCTTATGAGTAGAGGCTGAGGGAGCTGGGGGTGTTCAGTCTGGAGAAGAGGAGGCTGAGGGGAGACCTTCTGGCGCTCTATAACTATCTGAAGGGAGGGTGAAGAGAGGCGGGGGTGAGTCTCGTCACCCAAGTCACAGGAGATAGGACAAGGGGAAATGGCCTCAAGTTGCACCAGGGGAGGTTTAGATTGGTTATTAGGAAATCTTCACCAAAAGGGTTATTAAGCATTGGAATGGTCTGCCCAGGGAAGTGGTTGAGGCACCATCCCTGGAGGTGTTCAAAAGATGGGTAGACATGGTCCTCAGGAATATGGTTGAGTAATTTTTATTCCTGTTTCTTATTTTTTTTTTGCCAGAGTCAGGTTGATGGTTGGACTAGATGATCTTTAAGGTCCCTTCCAACCTAGACGATTCTATGATTCTATGAAACATAAACTAGCAAAATGAAAACAAAAATAACTTTTGAAAGCTCTGTAGAAAACCTTCAGAAAACGACTTCATTTTTCACTCTGTCATCATTCTTTTCCTGGCCAGCTTGGCAAGTCAAAGATGAATAAGGATGGAAAACTACAGCTCTGGTTGACGCAGCACAATTGTCTTCTTGTATAATACCAAGGCAGTGTTACACACTGTTATATGTGTGAATGTGTTGGGACCCTGAAGAGCATTGCCTGACCTGTCTTCTTCAGTGCCTCATCTGACTTGGTTTTCTAATATGGCATAGTTCTCTTTGCCACCAATTCCTAGCTGCCATCCCAGGCTGAAAGCTACACGAGGAGGAGCTGAAATGTGGTTCTAGATAGCAAAAAGGAACCAAGAGAGATTATGCACAAGAGGAAGCCTTTGGGGCTGTAGGGTGGAAAAGTAGATGTAAGAATTTCCTCCCCTTTAAGAATAGCAACAGAAGAGGAACGGGTAGGCAGGGTGTGGAAGAAGATAGTAAAATCTTTTAAGATGCCAGGATGCTGCTATGCTTCGTGGTGGTCTGGTGGCTCTGAGTAAAGGCTGTCACAGGTTCTGTGGCAGATCTGTTGGCTTTGTTTTCTGATGTGCAAATCGCCAAAAATGCCCTCTGAATCTGTGGTGTCACCATTTCTAGAACTCAGGCTTTCACACGCTCCAAGTCTCACCCTTCCTCTGTAAAGTGAGGGGCGAATTACTTCACAAATTCACTGTCATCAGCTCGGATAGGAGTTAAGTGTTAGGGGAACACTTGGTTCCTACGTGTTAGGGGAAAGTGTCCTGTGGACAGGGCTCTTTTCTGGCCTGAGCTGGTGATATTCCTCGTTTAGGGTTGCATTGTCACTCAACTGGTTGATACCTGTCAGTGGTAATGTACTTTTGCCATACATCAGGCTGTATATAAAGGCAAGTAGTACATCTACCTGCCCTGTTGGAATGCTCTCTCACTTAGTGGCCAAAAGGAGAGATGGAGGGAAGAAAATAAGAACAGGGCAATTATGCACAGATACTACCTCTGGTCTTGCCTCCCAGCTCTCAGCAACCTGTTAATTAGTGACTTTCCATATCAAGATTTGCATATTAGTGTCTACTAATCCTCCAAGGAGTTTCAGGAATTTATCTAACTGTCTTGCGTGAATGTAAGTTTTGGGGTTGTACAACATCCTGCTACCACATATTTGACAATTTAATTTAACAACGTGGGGAAAGTTCCTACTCTTATTTTGGCCCTGCCATCTGATGAATTAATATATGCTAGAATTGCTAACCTATATAGATATCCTATACGATCCCTACAATACAAGTGTTTTTTGACTTCTATTTTCCAGTTGGCCACAGCTAGTTCAGAGCAGATCAGCGTGTGATTGCTTTCCTTGTGGTGCATCTCTGCAATTCATTAAAGAATGGATTAATATCTGCTGGTTTATTGTCTAATTACTTAGTATTTCTCAGCTCTTCACAGTCTGCTTTTGGTTTTACGGTCCTAAAGAATGCAGTATGAGTAGATTTTGCACCCATGTTTAAAGATCATTTATGAGTATGTAAAACACAACAGGCCACAGCAAAGTTCCTTTTGGGACAAAAATGGTCACTTCTGTCTTTTGTGAAAGTGAACAGATTCTTTTCTTATTCTTAACTAGACAATAATACAGAAAAGGACCTTTTTTACCATTTTTCTTCTCTTTGGAGCATTCAGAGAGATTTCCTTGTAAACATTTTAAAACATCTGAAAATATTTTGTCAATCAGATCACTTTTGCCCATATACAGAGTTCCAGCACATTGATGAGCCATGATTGCCCTTGTTAAAAGTCCATGTTAGCTCTTCTCCTTACATCATATTAAAACCTCATCAACTAATGCTTAAGTTTGGGACAGGTCTCCATTTCCTTCCTCATTAAGAAAAGTTCTGCTGTAGGAGCCTTCTTAAACTTCTCCACAATATAGGTCAAGAGTTTTGTGGAGTTTTTTGCCACACTTTTGTCTTTTTTTTTCATGTTTTCTTTAAAAAAGCATTAAAAAAAAAGAAGCATAATCAATCGGCCCTACAGACCCTGAGGCAGGATTCCTGACTCTTAAGCCTGAAAAAAAATGATCAGGTAATTTATGCCATAGGGAAGGTTTTCTTGACTTTTTCTCCCTCCAGATTTTAATTGTGTTTATGTAATCAATTTGCCAAAGTATGTCTTCTTTTCTACTTCGTTTGCTTGGATGGGTTTTAAACTTTTCACAGGATTGCTATTATTGCAACTATTATTATTGCTTATTTCTACTTTACTGGGGTGCTTGGCCTTCCAGACTATATGAAGGAAAAAATTAAGAGAGCGCCTTTTGGAAATATTTTCCTTGAGATTTTCCCTGATTGTTTTTTAAAAATATCCATGCTACTTTTGAAGTATTTAATCATTTTAGTTGATGGCATTAATTTCCTTTTACTTGCTCTATGCAGTTCTTGAAAATTAACTGCATTTTACTGCAGTCACTTGAAAGACTGCACACATTGTGTATGTTTTTGTGTTCTGTTTTATGTCACCAACATGACCTTGGATGTGTTCTCCCAAGGCATTATTGACGTTTGTTATTGTACTCACAAATCTTACTTTGTCGGATATTTTCTCTTTACTTGAAATCTGCTGCTACCATGTTTGTTAATAAATTAGAAGCATAAACAGATTTAAAAATAATCGTTCACCATGCTTATCTGTTTCTCAGTGTTCTGAGCATGAGCTGCAAATTCAAAAGACTTTTTTCAGTCAAATTTTGAATAACTGTAATTGTGTTAAGGCACAGTTGCTGCTGCCCTCCACTGGCTGAAACCTCTGTACACTTAGGCTTCTTACTGTGGTTGGAAAGAAAGTGAAAGCACCTGTTCCAGTGCAAGAAGAGAAGTGAAGGTGTTTTTCACAGACTGCCCTTAGCTATTTTCCTTGTCTCTTGTCCAGCTGAATGTTTGAAATCATATCCTGAAAAGCAGTGCTTTTAGGTACGGCAAACCCTTTTCCTCGTTGCTGACATGAGCTGAGAAGTATAGTTGATTTAAATGAAGATGTATTTGAGCTGTAAGAGCACTAAAGGCTAGCTAGCACAGAGCAGTAGTGATTTAAAAAAAAAAAAAAAAAAAAAGAAATTTAGAAAGTTTTCAGCTCTTGGTTTTCCATTCCTGTCTGGCTATGGGGTGGCAGTGCTTAGTTGTTCCCTTTGCTGCAAAGCAGTAAACCTCACTTTGCTCTTGATCAAATAGGTATCTAAATTAGAGAAGAAAACCACTGTATCTTTGCCTGTCAAAAAGAGAGCAAACGAAAAGACAGGTCAAACTCCCTTCAGCCCCTGGGAGAAGTGGCTGAGTAGGAAAGGTTCTATAATCATTTTTGGGTAAAAGAGAGTTTCTGGTGATTGTAAAGCTGGGACTTTGTTGCCAGCATTGTGTCAGTTTCTTTACACATTTATCATGTAAACACAAAAACTTGGAAAAGGTTTTTAAATGCAGAGTTTTTTAACAGTTTGGGGTGTTTTTTTTTTTTTCTATCTGTGGCTATATTTTAAATGAGCATCTTACTAATCCCCCGTGAAGCTCTGGAGGACAAACTGATTCCCCAGAGCATTCTCATATAGATCCCTTTGAACTGTCTATGTATGCACTGCAAGTAAGGTTTCACACATTGCATACTGGGCATTTGCACAGCGCTTGTGGTCTTCTTCCCAGTCTCCATCTTCTCCACAGGACATGGTTGAGCATTTAAGAGAGGAAGAAGGAGGACTGTGGAAGAAGCAGAGATGGAAAGGTGGGTGATGGAGCTCCCCAGTGTTGAAGACAGACTCCTGAGGTGAGAAGCCTTTCAGATGCCACGTGTGGTTTTGTCACCCAGAGGAATTCGTCTGGGAGACCTGTGGGGAAGACCACGTAGGTGTCCTCTGAGGGGCCATAAGGGCAAAACACAGGCTTTGCTGTTACAGTGAGCAGATCTGTTGTCAAAGTGATCAAGAGGGGAAGAATATCGTGAAATGCTGGTGACTGAACCTCTTTAATCAGTAGTTCATGTTTCTGCTTCCCAGAAAGATGATAATTTCAGAGCTTTCAGAAAAAGGGTTAAACAAAGGGGAATTGCTGCTTGCTGGTTGGTTTTGCATCCATTCTTTTATGCTGTTGTTGTCTCTGGAAAGAAAGCATGTGATGCAGAAACCACATCTGATTATTTGGAGTTTTAAGTAGACTATTTCTAGCTGGCCTCAACAGTGAAATGTCTGGATGGCTTCTCAGTGATAAGAGGTGTGGCTGCATTCACTGAGACTCACCATTTCCAGGGGAAATAATGTTTAAAATGAAAACAAAGCAGGGAACCATTCCCAAGGAGATGACTTCTAATGTGACCATCTCACAAGATCAACCCTTCTTATTTCAGTTCATGACTCTACTTTGGACCACCAGGTGGAATTGGTACGTGGCAGTCTCCTGTCTGGAGAAGCACCGTTCTACACGGGAGGTCTGACCCTGCTTAAGCCAGCGGCGCTTTTTTGTGTGTCACGACTGCAGCACGTGAAGCGAAGAGGATGGTAAGCAGTGTGTTTGACCAATCCTGACCCTAGTTTCTATGTTTCTCACGGGTTCTAAGAAGCAGGAGTCAGCGAAGAGGAAAGAAAGAAGGTGAGCAATAATAGATTAGGGAAAAAATGGAAGTAAAAAAGACTTGCCAATTACACTTGGCACAGTGCTGTAGTCCGTGATGATCTCTAAGCATAACAAACATGAGTCATGAGAAAAGCTGATGATCCACCTGGGAGTAGGGTTTTACTGAGCCCATAATTAAATTTATTAGGTTGCTTTCAAGCCCTACGGGAATCAAGTACTAATCTCACTGGATTGTCTCTAAGTATTCTCAGGCAAAGAATTTATGAACTGAGGTTGAAGGATGTATGTAAGAGAAAATTTTCCTGAGACTCACAGGACTCATCCAAGTCTGAAGCCTGGATGGACTAAATTGTAGGGTTTGAGCAGTTGAGAAGGTTTAATCCAGGACGTGGAAGGTTTGGTAGCTAGGAAAGTGGATCGGCAGGATGGCAAGTGAGAGAAGTAAGTCCCTTTCTTCTGGGTGCATGACTTAACACGTCCCAGACTCCCAAGTTCTTCATTTCACCTCTTACTGTCACCTGCCTGTTGCGGAAGGGTCTAACTGCTTTTGCTTGTTTATTTCTTTACCTGAGAGGAAAAAAAAATATCTTGCATCATCCAAAATCCTAGCATCTAAGTGCCACCAAACCAGACAGTTAGTAGAAGTATGGGTCAGCACAGAGGGGCTGTAGCTGCTAGAGAGTGGGTGGAATAGGATTTAGTGAAAAGCAGAGATGGGAAGTGGGGAGGCGCAGAGGGATCCCTCTTGGCTGGGGTGTTCAGGGACCACTGAAGATGCTTTGTCACACAGAAGATGGCCTGGGAGTGAACTAGTCAATTATTTCCTGTCTATACCTGGAGGTTGTAGTTGCAGGAAGAAAATGTTTCTGGTGACTACGCAAAACAAGCGATACAACAGCGACAGCAGGTACCAGCAGGTAACAGTGACAGAAAGAAATCACAGTCAAAAGGATTTATCAGTGGAACCAATTCTGTAGCAGTTTCTTTGGTGACAGAAAAGGATGCTGTCATCCAAAGAAAGCAAACATGACTAACAAGAGAAATGATATCTCGGGGAATACGATTCCATTGAACCAACTCTGAACAGTTCTGAGACTCGGGAACATCAGGCTGGGCAATTTACAGCGTATAAACTGTGTTAGGATGCCCACCACTATCGGTGGCCACCTTAAATGTGAGTGAATCAGGCCCAGTAGGGGGGAGCTCCGCACTGACAGACCCAGCGGAGGGAAGGCAGTTTGAGTGTGGTTTTACTGACTCCGAGATAATTTTGCCAAATCACTTTCAGGCTCTGTGAAGCATTTTCTATTTATTCTCAGCCCAATTGCTGTCCTTAACACTAAGCTGCAGCCAGGGCAGATTTGCAGTACCCGAACCTGAATCTACTGCTGTGACCTGTTGCTGCTGAGCTGTGGTTAAAGGCCATATTGGTTGTGCTACAGAAGTCCACCTCTTCCAGATAATAACAGCATCATTGACATTGGCTGTAATTTTAAGAACATTTGAGCATGTCCTAATTATCTAAGGAGCTGGCAGATAATAACCTCTGTGCTGTGATGACAGGATGCGTGCAAGCCATTGGGTCTCGTTACAAAGAAAGCTTGTTGTGCTCCTTTCATCCTTTAAAGCACTGTTGCATTATAGGCAGGAGAACAGTGGGTTTGGAGATAAAGCATGAGTAGGGGTGGATGTTTTGGCTGGTGGCTCACAGGCGTGTGTCAGAAGCTGAGTACTGGGATGAGTCAGCGCAGAAGTGTCATCACATAAAAATAGCTCTAGGACATAGCAGGGTGTGGTGGTTAACTGAAAAGATCACTGCGTGGCACTCAACATGGAGGAAAGTTCTTCTGCCGTTCCTACTCCCGCCTTCCCCTCCCCTCTTTCCAGCCTTTTAATTTTCCCTCTCCTTTCTACCTTCCTGGGTCACTAAGAGCTTAACAGCTTCAGCTCAGGTATGAAGGTCTGGGTCGTGGCTGCAGCAAAGGGTCAGACAGCCCAGAGCAGCTAGCGGGGGGTTCCTAGAGATACCTCAAGGATGGAGCAACAAACGCCCAGTCTCACAGCCCAGCTCTCAGTCTTCTAGGTGGCCATCTGAACTTGACTGCCCCGTTGGTGGCCAGAGTGACGGTGCGACGGTCAGGTGGCTGGCTGCAATGTACTGCCCGGCTGAAGCCAGGCAGAGGCTAGAAGCAGCAATAGAGCCTGGCACAAAGCCTTCTGGGGACTGAGTTACCACCAGGTTGTTCACTGCTGAAATAAGCCTGACTGATTGCTGAAGACCTTCTGACGGAACGGAAGAGCCATTCAGTACAGAGAGTTTACTGCTGGGGTGCCTACACACGAACGTCTGGAGCCATCTTATATTATCTAGGTCTTCCTGCTAGCCTCCAGCTGCCCCTCCAGAAGGGAGAAGGTCTCCTGTGTAGGTCGTGTGTAATGTCTCCCAGTCCTCTGGGCCGTGTCAGAAATAGTAGGTCACCCCAGATGAAAGTACGTGCCTCTGTTCAAACAACTGAACCCATCTACGCTGCTTTTTTCAGAGATAAACAATACGGTTCTTCATGGGATCCTTGTGTCTTCTTTTCAAAGAGAACACTTTGAGACCACTTTGTCTAGACAACACTTTTTCTAAGTGAAAGCCTAAATCTTCATGAAGATATCATGATGTGATAAATTCATACGGAGAGTTGTACCCTCAGGGGAGCAACAACCTCCCCGGAGGTCCTTTGGATTTGTGTTCTCTGAAGGAGGGCCAAGGAGCATCTGGCTAAAGCTGGTCATCAAAGGCTCCCAACACCCTCTTTCAGCAACTCTCACCCTGCTTGCTGGAAGTCACCGGAGGAACAGTCCTGCTACCCATGAATCTTGGACTGGAGAGGATGGCTGCTGGAGAGAGGGCTCTGTACCCCTGCACAGAGATCTCCCTCACCCACAGGCATGCAATGAATGCCATCCTGCTCACCAGCCGCTCTCAGATCATCCTTTCCAGCAGACAAGCACTGAAGCAAAAATAAGGAAATGAAGCCTTTGCTACACTCGGGTGCTGACAACACAATTTCTGTGTGCACAGGAGCAGCAACGACCAAGGCCCCTGCCCCTGCTGCAGCACGGGAAGACCAGGCTTGCTGCTTCTCTACTTGGTGGTGGTGGGGGAGAGCTTGAGAGCTGCCTCCCAGAGGATTGTGCCGGTGGGAAGCGGATGCCATCCTCCTCAGGGAACAGCAGGATGAGGAAGGACCAGGTTCTGTCCCCGACTTTTCCATTCCAGCTCTGCTCCTTGCCCTGCCCGTTCCACTTCCTAAGTCAGGAANCTTGCTGCTTCTCTACTTGGTGGGGGGGGGGGGAGCTTGAGAGCTGCCTCCCAGAGGATTGTGCCGGTGGGAAGCGGATTCAGGGAACAGCAGGATGAGGAAGGACGAGGTTCTGTCCCTCACTTTTCC
Organism: Tringa tobata; assembly: GCA_033628505.1. NCBI lineage: Eukaryota > Metazoa > Chordata > Aves > Charadriiformes > Scolopacidae > Tringa > Tringa tobata. Next base: position 106,323 of record JAHREE010000372.1, read on the forward strand.
ATTCCAGCTCTGCTCCTTGCCCTGCCCGTTCCACTTCCTAAGTCAGGAACAGAATGGCTCTCACATCTTATTGTCGAACCACAAACCCCACTTTGCCTGCCGAGCTCAGAAGACTTGAGTGGCTCTGTGTGTGCAGAAACTGAAGACCTGTGTTTACTCAGCTTACAAACGAATGTAGATCGAAACCCGAAGATTTCGAAATCCGTTTCCCGCAGCTGTCCCAGGCACTTGCACGTCCTTCAGGCAAGGATTTACCAGTCAATCAAAAATCCTCCTCCCAGCACTGTTGAGTTTGCCCCAGGCAGATCCAATTCAAATACAAACCTTACAGCCCGAGCCCAGGAGGGTTTACTGTGATTCATACCTTAACCTGGTATTCACTTTTAACACTCTTCCAAGCAGACTGCTGATGCCCAAAGTTGACTTCAGAAAGCACAGAAAGCAGGGTAAAGCCACCTCCCCACCAGAGAGCCAGCAGAACCTGGTAACAGCTGCCGTGGCATTAAAGAGTAGACAAGTCAGTGCTGGCATTAAATACCTGTGTGAGTATCTCGGTGTGTTGCTGCTTTATAGACTGCAACTACATTTGATATAAGCAACGATGCGAAGTGATAGTGATCCTTGACACACCCCACACCTGCAGCTGATGATACTCCTTTTTTTACGGAGTCTGCAACAGGATCCGGGTAACTCTGTCTTAAATAACAACGTGTCAGTGAGTGCCTTTGGCTCTGGCTTAAAGAGATGCCGTGACAAAGAGTTTCCTTGCCATTCAACGAGCTTTTTCGCTTGTCCCAGTTACAGGATTTTATTAGATTTCTCAGCTTTACGAGAAAATCTGAGCGACTTTATCAGACTCTGAAGTTAGCCCTCCTCCAAGCGGGGAGCGGGACTAGATGACCCGCTTCCCACGTAGATTTTTCTGTGATTCTAAACCAGTGATGGCTGTGAAAAGGAGAGGAAAACGAACAATACTACATTTCAAGGGTAAAATCAAACAAATTGGGATTTACCAAAGGGTCTTGTTGAAGTGCCTTCAGAGAATACGTATCCCTCTAGGGTATCAGGCAGAAGCCATTAAATTAAGTTCAGCCTCGCACAATGTGTGTGAGGTTGGTTTAATTTAAACCCTCCTGGGGCCGGGACATGAGGGATCTCTCGCTCTCAGCAGGGACAGGCCCAGAACATAAAATCCAGGAGTCTTTGTGGTTGCTGGTGACTCAGTTAAGAATGCTATTTCCTCTAGGTGTTACCTACATCTTGTGATTAAGAGGCTTTCCCCTGAGAAAACTTTTGAGTGGAATTAACGCTTCTGCTTCCATTGAAAAAGTTTTCCATTTTGAAGAACTTTGAATTAATTTTTCACCTGTCAGAAGCCACTTTCTGTGAAAAATGTCAACCTGCTTCTAACATGAACTGGGCATCTTATTATTTATATATAGATTTTTTTATAGAATCATTTAGGTTGGAAAAGACCCTTGGGATGGTTATGCATATTAACTGCACTAGTTACATTAATTTTATATTTTATCTACTATATAATAACTGTGTTTATGTTAATTGTGGTTTATAGAATGATGGTGTATGTCACAGCTGGAGCCAAGTGCAGCCTACGGGATGCTACAGGTGATAATCAGAGGGCGTATATTGGAGGGTAAGAGGAGAAAAAACCAGTTGTGGGATGGAGCTTAATACATTTCCTAAAGATATAAAGTGATGATGATGCGTGCAAAGCCAGGGTCCCAGGCCTCTCTGCAGACTTGTGCTCGCGTGTTTTATCCCTCTCAGTGTGACAGATGAGAGTCACGTCCCTTAATGCCCAGGTGGGAAAGCACTCGGTTATTGCAGGCCGGCATCACAACTACAATCCCTCACCTCCCCACCACAGTCATTCCTCTCACATAACGCCAGGACTACGCAGTATTCTGCTGCACGAGGTTTCGCTTCGTATTAAGGGCACAGCCTGGGCTTTGACTGAAGCATGTCCAGAGGAGAGCCACCAAGCTGGTGAGGGGTCTGGAGAACAAGTCACACGAGGAGAGGCTGAGGGAACTGGGCATGTTTAGTTTGGAGAAGAGGAGGCTGAGGGGAGACCTCATTGCCCTCTACAACTCCCTCAAAGGAGGGTGTAGAGAGGTGGGGGTTGGCCTCTTCTCCCAAGGGAA
>JAHREE010000372.1:128422-150242 GCA_033628505.1 Tringa tobata
ATTGCAATCTTCAGGGAGTAGTATTAGGGTGTGTTTTCCTTCTCTGTGAAGTTATAATTGAAGAAGTAGGTATTATAACTATTAATGCTTTCTGTTGTCTGCTCTGATTTGAGCACTAAGGGTTTTTGGGGGTGTCTTTGGTGTAGTTCTGTTTGGTTGTCCCTTCCCTGAGAGGATGACTCCTGTTCTGTAAATACCTTGCTACTTGTTGTCTGTCCTTCCCCCTCATTTCCTTGTGCTCCTCGTGTCTTCTGTTTCTTCCTACGCTCTTCGTTTGCTGATCTTTTCTGTCTGCCCTCCCTGGTATTGGAGAGAAAGTGATCTAGTCTGGCTCTCGACCAGCCTGGGTTGCTATCAGCTGTTGCTGCAGGAGGCAGCTGGTCTTAGGAAAAAAGAGGGGAAAGGCTGTGTGCCAAGTGTGCCCAAGCAGACAGAGATTGCCCAGTGGCTTTTTATTGACAGGTTCCTTGAACCGCCAGTAGGCCTGTTCTAAGTTTATACTGTGACTCTTAGGTCACAGCCAACTAATGGGAAAAGAGAGGATGCTGTCTTCGTGCTGATATAAACTGATTGCTTGGCTTAGGTCTGGTTTTGCATCAGCTGAGACTTCAACAGAAAAGGGAGTATTGTCCCTGGACCCTCTCCCATAGGAAATGTCTGCTGGCCCATGTGATTCTTAAATGCATGAGCTTTCTCTGTGGTATAAATGGCAGTATTTCCATCAAGTATAACCAGGATCCTTGCCCTCAGACTTGGTCGCAGAGGATAAGGATATGTGCTTATGTAGCTGTGCTAAACGTGCTGGTCAACGTGGACAGTTAGGTTAGTTCTTGTGGCTTCATGACTAAATAGCCTGTGATAACTGTTTCTCGGGGTCAAGGGGTGTAGACCAGTTAGCCCTAAAATGGGTGAAGCTGGGAGGGAGTAAGTCTAGTGCCTGTAAGGAGTGAAGATGTCAGGAAGCTTGCACAGTAAACACGTTCCCAATTCAGTTAGTGGTCTGGGGGCAAAAGCTCACAATGCACGTACCAGTTTCTAATGGTCACCCTCCTTCCTTAATGACCATGAGTTGTGTGCATGCTGATACAGATCCTGCATCTGCAGCCCAATGGGAGCTCCAGGGGAGCTTCCAGAGAAAGGTGGGAAGAGTTCCAGTAGCAGAAACACCTTCTGGATAGGCGACACTGCAAAACTACCTTGAAGACAAGCGAGGTCTCCCTTAGACCTGTGAGAAGATAGCCTGGAAAATGTTTGTTGTGCTGATGACAGAGATAACGTGGATCAGTTCTTACTCTGCTTGGGAAGGCTGCCTGTGGAGCCCTAGACAGTGAAGGCCAACAGCAAGCTAGGATTATCTGTGTTGTTTTGTCTCTTTCACCTGTGGAGATTACTCACCTAAATGTAAACTGGTGTGGAGGGTGTGTATGTGTGGAACTCTTTTTCCTCATCTCCATAGTGAGCAAAACTTCTGTGAAGTTTCAGAAACAGCACATGGTGTGCAGGGTTGTATCCGATCAACCCCGTCGGTGGGCTGTGCGTGGCAGAGTAGATCTAACTTCCAGCTCTGGCCTGGGTTGGCTGCAATCGGGTGTTTTCCTCAGCTCTTCCATCTGGAGCCCTTCCTGTGCAGGAAGGTCCTCACTAGCAGAGCCTGGGGCTTTCTGGCCGGAGCTCCTGCCCGGAGTGCTTGGCTCGGCAGGGCCAGCGGATGGACGGGGCCCGCCCAGCGAGGGAGACAAATCCGTGGCGTAAGCAAACATCCTGCTGCAAGCTCCCTCTCCGGGGTTCCTGCCCGGTTCTGCCCCTCCTCCCCTCTGCCTGTCCCGGGAGGGGCTGGATTACATGCCTAATCCCTTCAGAATAAGGCTGACCTAGTTGAATAGATACAGCCTCCTCCCCGGCACGCATCCGCAGTGGGGAGGGAACAGGCCGATCTCATGATTGGAATGGGGGGGTTAACGCTCGGTGTCTGGCTATTGGATGCTATTTATAAACCTAGTACAGATTAAAATGCTTTTCTCTTTAGGGCATGCATGGCTTGTTTTGAATTAACCCTTTTTCTCGTGGGGGACCCAAGCAGCGTTTTGGGGAAGGGGGCAGTGCTTCAGCTGCTTTGTCTTCCTCGCATCCATCCTTGTCCAGATGGTTCCTGCAAGGTGCTCTCGATGTACTTGAACGCTATCTAGGGCACTGTGTCAGTTAGAGGTGGTGTGAGCAACAGGGATCCGTCTGCCTTGTGGGGTGGATGGAGTGTGTCTGGAGGGGGGAAGGAGGATTTTGCGATTTAAGACTCATTAAAAGTGTCAGTAGCCAGGGAAGTCCAGTTTAATTAGGCGTAGTTTAAATCGGCAAGCAGCGAGGAGGAGTTAAGCTCTTCTGCTGCACAGGTCTGTCTCCTCCTTCGCTGGGTTGTATTCACTGGGTTTAGCCTCATTTACGTGCCCCAGTAAGTGGCGTAACAAATCTTGGCTATTGCTGTGACAGTGCTGGATGGGCACATGATGTGGTGATATCATGAGGATATGGAAAGAACTCTTCCAAACAAAATACCAGACTGGCTCTGAAGACTCTTAGAGCTGTCTGTTCATTAAGGTCCCCTTGGGAAAGGAAAGGCTCTGTCTTAATTGTTGAGTGCTGTCTGTGTTAACACAAAACATCTGTCTCTTGAATCAAAGCAGCTGAATCCTGCAGGATGCTGGTGAACAGTAACAGGGAGAACAGTGTTTTCTCCCCTCTGGATATACAGAGTAAAAGTATTTTCATCAAACTTAGAGTTTAGGCTTGTTAGGGGCTTATTTCTGCAATGTCTACCTGGAGCTGAAGTAGCAAATAAGTAAAGCTGTATAGTTTCTGCTCTGAATTGTAGGACTTAAAATTGTTCCTGGTTGTTCCAGCCTACTGTGTGTGGTAGCCACTTTCTCCTATTGGCACGTTATTCAACTGCAAATCTGAATCTTGAAGTTTCTGTTCCTAAAGCTGGAACAGAACATGCGGAATCCTATTGAATTTATCTGCCATTACCCTTATTAGAGGATGTTTGAGGAGTTTGATTAATCTTAAGTACACCCTCTGCTGAAAGGAGATCTGGTAGTTCTTTCTTCCTCCACATTTACGAGGAAGGGGAAGGAGTTTGAAATCCAGCTTGTTGACATATCTGTCATATGCAGAGCACAAGTCTTATGAGTTTGAGTCAGTTGTCTCAGTACATGTGGTGGTGAAGGAATTAAGCCCTTAATCTGCAGGGAAGATAATGATTTTTAGTACTGGTATTACAGCATCTGTGGAAAACTAGCACTTCCAGCTGATTTTAGAAATGAGGCAGTTCCACTAATAGGTCAGCAGAAAGCAAACAAAGCTGTCTCAGCTGATGGTGGGAGTCTCTGCTTTGTAAAGTAATTCCCCAAAGAATTCACTTGAGCAGCTCATTCTCTTCCTGCATAAAAAAAAAAAACAACAACCCTGCTCTTGGGTTGTTTTTGTTTTGATAGCAATAATATGTACACTCTTGCATTCTTCCTTAAGCTGTGCAGGGTACAGGGAAAGGTGTGGCTAGATGTAGGGCTGAAAGGACATGCTGGCTTATTGCCTAAAACACAAAGGGGACTGTATTCAGTAACAATGAGAATACTTTTCCTAAACTGGTCAAGTTCAACTTCAAACTGATTAGAACTTTTTCTTCAGTGGGAAATATTTTTGGGCTATTGTTGACTGAATGACTGCAGTTGCCACGCAGGGGCAACAGCTCAACTGATCTTCATTCTGTTTGTTTTGCTTGAACTTCAACGATAGGAAAACTCTCTCTTCTGTTTCTGCCCTGCATCCCATTGAGCCAGATTTGTGCCTTCTATCCCTGTGTGTGCTTCAGTCTACTGGATCTGCACCTGCCTCCTTCGTGCTAGCAAAAGATGCCCCTATCAGAAAAATTTAGGTGGATTGATCTTAATCTAAGAGAACTTCAGTAAAAAGCTGGCCCCTAGATTGGCTTGTACAATGTGTATGTTTTGGTTGGTGCTATGATTTTGTTTTTGGGGGGGTGGTGTTTATGTCCCATAGCCTCTTCCAGTTTCTGAATGCTTACCAGATGAACAGATAGTAGTAGGCTTGTCTTGCTAATTGTCTTTTGTGGAATCCTAGAAATACTTCACAGAGTGAAAGGCATCTGTAGTTGACAGGCTGAAAAACGGTTTCAGGAGGTTTGAGGGTTCCTGTGAGTCTGAAGAGGTTTTCAACTGGTTTTGATCTGAAGCGGTATTGGTAACAATATTTTGGGGCTTCAGTCTAGAAATGATGACTGTCTATTCTGGTACTATTCCAGTGTTCCTTAGGGACTCACCTATTTTTTTTGGGATCTCCATTACAGTGCTTAGGTAAAATGCTTTTTATTATGTAACACCAGAGTTCTAGTAATTCTTCCGGAGTTGCCATGATGCCTTACAGTTAATGCCATCTTCTACAAAATTGCTCCTGGCCTTAACTTCTCTGTAGATGGTCTACATGTCTCCTAATGACTGTGAAGGAATGGGTCACAGTTGCTGCCAGAGCTGCTTTTGTATAGCTTGCAGGAGATCAAACACTTGGTGTGAACTCAGCTGATACAGAAATATGTAATGGTCTGGATATTTGGTAGGCTTGACAGAGGGGATTCCTGGAGCAACACCTGATTTGTAAACTCATGAGTATTGAGAAAGGAGTAAACCCTGACTGAGTATTGGAGGGCCTGTGAAATGAGACATCTATGTATTTGGAGTATCTTGGTGTGGTGACTGATCTGGTATCTAGAGTTGGGATTGTAGCAGAACACTGTCCTTCCCTCATCTACAGGGCTATGAATGTGTATGAAAATGAGTAAGATAAACTAACATGTTTTCCTGTATCTTTTTTTTCTTTAAAGACGGCAATAAAGAAAAACAACCCACGGAAATATCTGCGCAGTGTTGGTGATGGAGAGACTGTAGAATTTGATGTGGTCGAGGGAGAGAAGGTGAGAGATTATGGAGATTTTTGGGGGTGTGGTCCAGCAGAGCTATCATCCCTCTAGTGGGGAGTAGCTAACGTGTTAATCCCTGTGGTGGGTGGCATTCATACAGCTTTTCTGTGGAAGATCTGATTCTAAAGGCTTCACTAAAAAGTGTTTCTAGGTATGTATCATAACTCTACTTCAATTACATCCTATTGCTTCTAGAGCTTTTAATTATTACTTGATAGAGCATTTGAAGCTTGCATTCTTCCCAATAAACATTAACTGAGGCATATATTGCCCTGAAGAGTTTGTCTTGGGAGTCTGGTAGCTTAATGACTGTAGGAACCTTCAAGTTCTTTGCACTTCTACTTTTTCAAAGGTTTTTTGAGGTTTTTTTTAAGCTTTTTTGGTTTTGGGTGGTTTTTGTCTTTAATCAGTTGCTTCTTCCTATTTTCTCTGAACTCTGGCTGGCTGATAGGTTCTTAACTCATGATTGTAACTCTTGTATTACGGGGTTGGGAACAGCAGACCTGCTTTTGTGTTACTTTGCAGGAGGGAATCTCTATAGCTTGGAAGTGATGCCGACAAGCTTCTTTCCTGTTGTGTTTTCTCCCTGTACCTGGTTGTTCTTTCCTTGCATCACCCTGGCTTTTTCCTTTGGCCTTTTAGGGTGCGGAAGCAGCTAATGTCACTGGTCCAGATGGAGTCCCTGTAGAAGGCAGCCGCTATGCTGCAGACCGGCGCCGCTATCGACGTGGCTATTATGGCCGACGCCGTGGACCTCCTCGAAGTGTAAGTTTGATTTCTCCGGTGGTAATCCGATGTCCTCAGCGTCCTTATAATCCTCTCATGAGAGGGAACTACAGGTTCAGCACTGGCATATCGTAAACTGTCAGTGCTTAACTAAGTTGTGAGTGTTCTTCAGTGATATTCTGGCTTCCTCCAGCACATCATTGATGTTGCTACTGATATTTTTCTATTATTTGGTGTCCTGTAGGCCCCTCCTTGGCATGTCTTTCTAGAACTGTGTTAAAAGCATCTCTTTGGGTGTTAAGGTGTCTGTTTGAAGAGTAAACCCAAAGGAGTGAGACACCTAATGCGTCAGTGATTCACCATGCCCTTTATCTGAAGCAAGGGGAAGTATTTATATTACCCTAAGTAGTGTAACCATAATTTGGAAGGGTTACTTGAAAAACCTGATTTGTTTAGAAGTTCATTATTTTTGCATGGCATGGTAGTATTGTGACCAACTAGTTGAAAGCTCCATGTATCATCTCTTCACAGGCCTCTGCCTACAGCAGCGCAGCATAAAGATAATGCATTTTTTCTTTAAATTAGTTATGCACAACCCTTCATCACATCTGACAGCTGTCCAATGCAGCTCCCTGTGTTTTTGCAGAGAGAGAAGTAGGTATGAGGTCAATGACTGTAGTTCTAGCAGTTACTACTCCTATCCACGTTGTGCCTGTGCTGAATCGGTGCCTGGAACAATCCAACCAACTGGAATGTACTCCAGGCTTGATTATATTTTCTTTCATAGTTCAGTCTGTGATCATTGCTTGCAGGAATGTATGAATGATATGAGAGGGCTGGTGGAAGTCTCTACCCAAACAACATAACTCTCTTCTCGCTCTACAGAGCTGACCACAGCATGGGGGCAAACTGAGTGTTGTCAAATCCTTCCTTAAAGCCTAGCTGTTTATACTAGCCTATCGTGGGGTCTTTAATTCCACTGGAGCCTCAAATACATGAAAGGTGTTCTTTCTGAGTCCCTTTGAGACTGCTAGAAGTTGGTGCTGGTAACTCGTGAATACTTAGTACTGAGTGTGTTTTTGTGGCAATACAGTTTGTAGCTTCAGCTTACACGCCAAGTGGCAAAGAACTAGGATACCTGCATTTGTTCCACTTTTTGATGGTTTTTAGTCTTATCTGTTAGCTCATCAACCAGCTACATTTCAGTATTGATTCTGTTTCCTTTTGCTCTCCTGAGATTAAAATCGCCCTCAACTGTCTTTATTGGGAGTGAATGCTTTAGTTGGTGGTGTTAGTGTTGCCTTGGAGCTGCTTGAGATTTTTAATAAGCAGGCATATCAGGGCTTAGACAACCCAGTGTACTGCTGGGGATGGAAAGCTGCTGTTCCTTTCTGCCTGTGAGACCCATCTTGGACATGGGGAACATTCAGTCTCAGAGAGGGTACTTATGCTGCAACATGTTCTCTTGGATGTCTTGTGCAAATATGAAAAATCTCGTTTGCATGTGACACTATAACACACTTGGATCCCTGTACTGGAAGATGTATGCAAGGGGAACAAATTGTGTTCCAGCACTGTTTTCCTTTGGCTTGCTTACCAGACTGTTTTGGTGTGGGTACTGGACCTTAGCTGTTGTGTGGCTGCTGCCTGATGTCCTATGAAGTAATCTGTGATTTCATAACCAAGACCATACTGCTCTTTCTCTAGGATCATTGACTCAAAGCTTCCAGCCTTCAAAACTTGCAAATGATAATTTACAAAAGGTTGTTAACCTGGATGTTCATTGTTTCCTATGGCTCAGAGGGAGAGGAAAGTTTAATTTGTTGAGGTGACTTTTGACATGGTGACCTTCCTAGGCTTCAAGAATTTTTAGTTGATGTTGGTTAACAATTTCAGTCCAATATAAGAAAAAAAAAAAAACTAAAAAACAACAACAAAAATCCCAAAACAACAACACATACACACATATCCCCCCAGAAAAACCAAACAACTTGGCAACAGTTAATTTCTCCTACCTCACTGGCATGGTTCTAAGCAAACCAGAGATGCTATCCTTTGTTTGCTGTGCTAGATCAAATGGGTCTGTACTCTGTGTGTAACTTACTGGGTCTGGTTTGAACACATCATGTGAACTTCTCAAGAGTGAAGAGAACCTTGAGGAATCTGAGGTATTTAACCAGCTTCAGTGGAACTGTGCCTGGATTGCATAGAGGCTTCCGTGGAAAGGTAGAATTACTTGTTCGTATCAGAAATTTCTTAATTGTGTGCTCTACAGAAAAGAAGCTCAGGTCTTCACTAAACTGTGACAACATAGACGTGGTGTGGAGCTGTAGTCAGAAAGTTATAACCAGCAGTAAATCATGGAATAACCTTGAGAACTGATGATGCACACATCTAAATACTGTGTGCGTTACTAATAGAAGAAACCTCTGTACCAGTGAGTTGGAAAACAAGTGAAATAGTTTGAGAGCTGTTTTATAGGCTGATGCTATTTCTTGTAGAGAGGAGACCTGAAAATATGAATAGTGTTACACAAAAGGGAGAGATTAATCTGAAGAGATGTGAGAACAAATGAAGAAGAAATTAGGGGAAGCAAATGAGTAATAAGTTCATCGCAGTTGCAGTTAATGCTTACAAAACTTTTCTTGGGGGCCCAGCAATAAAATTTTATACCTTTTTAGGGTCAGAGAAATCTGTGCAAGGTCTTACTGGGGTATTTCAGCCTATGTGCCTATTTTGGCTGCCTTCAGAGGAAAACGTAGAGGGCAGCAGGGCAGCTTCATTCATTTGTCCTTTAGGATGAGCTAATGTTTTTGTTAGAAGGTATTGCAATAAAATTGGAAGGTTCCTGGGAAGGAGATTGAGTGAACAGGATCATGTGTATGCTAGACATGGTGTGGTGCTTTTAAGAGTGAAATGAAGCTTTACTAATAAATGAATGTAATATATTTAATACCGGTATAGTAAAACAAGACCTCAAAGCTCAGATCCTGTTTTCTGTTCAAACTGTATCTGTTTCAGTGATTTCTGACAGCGTAATTGTTTTATTCTGGCACTATACTTCACTTATGGCCAAAACACCCTTAACAATGGACCATAATACTAATGTAATATGTTAATTGAATTTCTTGTGATACTATAGAAGATGCAGGAAATTATCAGGACTTCTGGGCTAAGCAATTAATTTGCTTTGCTGTTCTGTTTTCAACTGACTGGTTGAGCCAAACCCATTTAAAATGCTGACATAGCAACGTTCAGTTCAAGATGAATAGGGAAATGTTTGTGTTGGTTTTGAGTAATGCTTCATCAGGTTTAGTCATTCTTTCCTCTGTCGCTACAGGAGATGGAGTCTTTTATCTGAGATTCCGGTGCAGCCCTCTGTAGGGAGGAGTGGACTTGGGCTGTGCCATTAAAAACGTGTGTAGAACACATTCAGGATTGTTTGGGTTTTGTGTCTTCTCTTCCTTTCACATCTTGTGGCTCTCTTCTTTTTCTGTGCTTTGCAGCCCTCACATGAGGAATGGAGTGAGAGCAGGAGCAGCATTAGGACCTTGCTTCACAAAGGGCAAATCCCAGGACCTCTGGGTCACTATTGCCACACACAATATTGGCAGTGCTATTTCTCACCTTACTGTCCAAGACACTTCTGACCACCCATCACAGGTCTAATAAGCTATAAAGTTATATAGTACAAAGCATCCTGGTAGAAACGGGGCAGATTAGTACTGCACAATAGACAGAAGTGGTATAATGCTATCTTAAACTCAGAAATGTAATTTTGGCTTCTGAGTCTCTCAAGTACTTCTCAACTGTTATCAGATGCTATCAATTATTACTATCTGCTTAATCAGTGGGAGTTCCTGTGGATATTCAGTCATCCTGATCAGTTTTATACATGAGAGAACATAATAGGTAATGTTATTTGTAATTGTGGGGTTTTTATTGAATTCTGATTTCTTTTTGCTCACCTCAGCAGCTGACCCTGTCATATTGTTGACTAGCTGATACAGCTATTTCTAGGTACATGTGAAATATTCCAGTTGCCTTTAGGCCATGTCTCTGTGCTTTTTGGAAACTTGGAAAGCTACAAAGAGTGCTTAAAGTTATTAATGCATTTGGAGGGTATTTTACTGTGGTGAGAGAAGAAGATTGTCCAGGTCAGTCACTGAGGTTCACATAATTTTCCAAGATTTCTTGTTAAAACCTACAGTGCCCCAGCCTTTCTAAATGTTTGCCATCATGTTAATCTTAGCTAAAGAAAAGTTCACTGCCCACTGGTAGTTAAAATAGAGCAAAATATGATGGTGGTGGTTAAAATAGCTGTGTAGAAATGAAAAGAGACCTGTCAAATTTAGTGTAGACTACTGAAAGCTGTCATGAAGCAACAGCTTTTGTTTCCTGCTGGATCAGAAGCAGAAGATGCACTTTGTTTCTAGGTTTCTTGTTAAATTCAATTTTTTTTTTTTTTAAAGGAAGAATAATAAAATGGAAACTGTAAATAACATATTACAAACAGACATTACTGATGGCTGTCACTCGAAAAACAAAAAACCAAATGGTAAACTAGAAAAACAAAAATATCCCACCAAAAGAGCCCCAAACTGAAATACAGCTTTATCAGTTAACAGCTGACGAGGAAATATACCCACTGCATCTCTGAAAGGTTGAAAATGTTGAATGTGTAAAAGAGTATTTGATATGATGTACGTTTTTAAGACCTTTAAATTTCTTGATGTTTTTGTGGAAGCTCTCTGTGAAATGGGGCTTTGTGTAGAATGAATCCAGAAGTGATCTCTGGCAAGTTTCAGTATGGTGTCTTTCAGTTAGCTTTCCAAATGCAGAAGTGTTCTGATCAATTGCTGCCTCTCCATAACATGTTTACCCCTTACAGTGCAGTGTTGTTTTGAAATGCCCTTTCATGTGCATCTCTCTGTGCTGTCAGGTTCTCTGCTTTTCATGGCAGACAGGGAGAAGTCATTGTCATATAGCTTCTTACAGGAACAAGAGCAGCATTATTGGCTCTTGTTCTGTCCTACTCTTATCTTTGCCCAAATTAAAGCCTTTTGAATATCTGCTGCTGCTTCTTACCCAATATGCTGGTGTTTCTGAAATGATATGCTGTTCTTGAACTTGTTTTCAGATCGTTGGGCGCTATAGTTAATATACTGCCCGTGAAATAAGATAACACTTTATCTTTGCCTCTGTCTTCTGTTTTCTTTTGGTTGCAGGGTGTTGAGGGAGAAATAAAGGATGGGGTCACAGAAGGAGCACAACTTCAGCAAGTCCATAGGAACCCTACCTATCGTCCCCGCTATCGCAGGTATGGATTATTTCTTTGCTTGTCACTATATTTGGATGCTTTTGTGATCTACACAGACTTCATTAAGAGCAGGAAGCTCTATTCCCTGGCATTAATTTGCATGCAGATAGTAGGAACAGTGAGAAGCATTTTAATTACTAGGAGAAAGGTGAGCCATAGGAGTAAGGAAACAATTGTAGAATGTGCTTACTGTGCTTGTTGCTTAGAGCTAGGAAGAGGTCAAGAAAGAGAGAAGAATTCTTTGTGTCCTGCCACCTCTCACAATTTGAGCAACATACTGAAGTGAGTTGGAGGGTCTGTGCCTTCCCAGCTGGTCACTTATGCTTTCCTTGACAAGTAATGAATCCAAATCCCACTTGATCTGGGATCAAGCTAGGCCCACCATCTGGAGGGGCAGGCTGTGCTTTGTAACTCTTCTTGCAGACTGCAGGCAGGTAATGTGCAGCTTAGCACTGGACTAGTAGCCTGTGCACATCTAGCCCAGCCCTGTGCATCACTCAGGCTTGGGTCTGTGCACTGGTGCTACTTAGAGGTACAGAGAAAAGCCTACTGTCCAGTAAAAACTGAAGTCATGTCTATCTCTTACAGGCAGTGTTAGAGTTACCTTGTAGTATCTGGTTGTAGGGGAGGGTATTGCTGTCAGTAAAGATCTAAATTTTAGGTTCCTTCATGGCTCCTAAAGGAGAAATAACAAAATAGGACTGTTAGAGTTACTCTTGCTACAACTTTTGGAGAAAGGGGGTGCTAAAGAAACTGGAGAGCTTCCAGAATAATAAAATTCATCAAAATGATTGAAGAGGAAAGAATGTGGAAGTGACTGAGGACTCTGAGGCTGGGCGAAGAGACAAATGAAGATATGTTATAGAGGTCTTCAGAATAATGAGTAGCATGGAAAGGGTGGGTGAAATTATTTTTATTTTTCCATATACTATGAAGAGACTTCAAATGAAGGAAGTGGGAGACATGCTGAAAAACAAAGGGAGGCTCATAAAACCATAGAACAGCCCAGGTTGGGAGACACTTCGAGCCTTTTCTTTTCCAGGCAGCAAATGCCCAACACCCCCAGTCTTTCCTACATAGGTAAGCTTCTCCAGCCCTTTGATCATCATTGCTTTCCTTTGGCTGTATCCAGTCCGTCTGTCTCCTTTTTTTTATTTTTTTTGAATGATGGGGACCAGAATGGGACACGGTACTTCAGGTGTAGCCTGATAAGTGCTGAGTAGAGTGGAATGTCCACATCTCTCTCTGCTGGTGGTCCCTCTGTGGATGCAGCCCGGCATGTCATCTGCTGACTCCTGTTCAGGTTTCTGACTCGGGTCGTAAAGCGTACAACAGGTTGCTGGAGCTCTTTTGCCACTGGATATTGGTGATGTTAAAAGCTTGTGTGAGCTTTGGGGAGATTGGTCAAATAACTAAAAGAGAGCACCATCATGTGATATCTCTAAATAGGCACGAACTCCATCTGGCTCAGGAAATCTCCAGCGTGGAAAACAATTGGAGAGTGGCAGGCTATTTGGGAAGTAGACTTTCTTGTCTTTATTTTTCCCTAGGGATGCATAGAACTGGGATAAATGGGTACTTGAAGATCTTTTTTCTAATAAAGATCCCTTGGATTTCACATATACTTCCGGTGAGATATACAGAGCAAGTTGCTGAGTCATCTGTGTTAGTCATCCCTTAAACTGGCCAGTGCAGGATTGTTTTCTTCATTTTCCAGCCTTAGTTCTGACATTACCCCTCCAGCTTCCAGCCTCTACTCTGAGGGGAACAATTCCATAGCTGAGGAATTTGGTGCAGTTAAAAATATCGGTGTGAAATAACCAGCCTCTGGCTGTCATGCTTTTTGATGTTGCCTCACTTTTTTTTATTTAATTCCTTTAAGTGGAAAAGCTCATTCAGATTCTTGCTGCCTTGCAACTTGTTTTATCTTGGAGAATGAGTGACAAGTAAAATACTGGATTACTTTGACTGGTGTTCTTTACAAAGCATTGTGGATTCTGCTCTCAAGGAGAGTTTGCCACTCTTCATCTTGCCCTTGTCTCTCTATCAAGTAGCTTATGAGGTCAAGTTCCAATATTGAATTTAGAGAGATGAACTATGAAATAGATGTAATCCCCACTTTTTCATGTACGTGTTTGTTCAAAAGCAAACAGAAGGTGGTAAAGAACAATGCAAGAGCAACAAGAAGCTGAAATTCCTATTTCATAGCAATAACGATGTTGTCCTCAGTGGCTACCTGTTCCATGCAAAATGGATCCACCCTTCTGGATGCTGGGTGTAGAACCATACCCCTTCCACCTCTACTTTAAGTATCAGTAAATGTTTGAGCTAAACCTGGGTTTCTTAACTAGGGTTGTGGGAACTGGGGTAATACTGATGCTGTTGCTTGTAGGGATGTGAGCAGAATAAATTTTATTCTTGCAAGCCTTCGTTAGCGTTGGGCAGTCAGGAATAGCACCACACCAGGTACAGTGAGGCACCTGAGCTTTTGCTTGTAGTGTGGGTGAATCACAAGCTGGATAATTTGCCTACAGCTAATGGGAATTTATGCATTTTTGATACTTTTTTTTTTCCTGTAAGAGGTATGATAGCTCATTGTGTCCAATAGGAGTGCACAACGTTTCTGTTAGAGGTAACAGGTAGGTATTGCTTGCATTTACATAAAAGCATCAGTCACTGGATTTAGTTTATGGCAGATTCCTTTGGAAAGGCTAATGGTTTGGGGGATTGGATAGCTGTGGATTAGTTAAGCCAGCTAATGGGAACTAGAGAGTAGGCAGTGACTTCGTCATCACTTCTTCTGTGTTTTAACAGTTTACATTTATTTTTTTTTTTTGTACTGGAAAGAGGATGAAATGCTCTTGCATGCTGCAGGAACGTGGACTTGATAGCTTATAGAGAATCTTGAGTTGGAAGGGACCCATAAGGATCATAGAGTCCAATTCCCTGTCCTCTCAGGACTACCTAAACTAAACCGTATGATTAAGAGCGTCATCCAGATGCTCCTTGAACTCTTGACAGGCTTGCTGCCGTGACTGCTTCCCTGAAGAGCCTGTTCAGTGACCTCTCTGTGATGAGCCTTTTCCTAATGTCCAAGCTGAACTTTGCCTGATGCAGCTTTGTTCCATTTCCTTGTGCCCTATCACCAGAGAGAGGAGATCTGCACCTCCCCCTCTGCCACTCCCCTTGAGGAAGTTGTAGACCATAGCTTGTATATTGGAGATGTAACCATACATTGTAGTTCCAAACCAAAAGCCTCTCTGTCTGCCTTTGAATACAAGATCCCAGAGATCTCCCCTTGTCATTAACGTGTTAGTCATTAACACGTTAGTGTTAACACATCATTAACACATTAGTGTTAATGCTGCCATGCCATGCTGCCACATTAGTGTTAATGAGGTCCAACTTGCCTGACTGAGATACATGCTTCACTTTCTCACGTGCTCAAGAGGGGCAACATAAAGCAAAGAGGAAAGATCCAGGAATGGTTTACAGGTGGAATTGCAATTCTCAGGCATCACACCATTAATTATGAAGAAGGCTGGACTGGTGTATAACTAGTCCAAGGTGAACTTGGCAGAGTCAGCTGGTGTGGTCACTACTGGCTTGTTTCTTCTCCTAGCTAGCAATTCAAATAGGCTAACTGCCTATTTAGTGTAGGACAGGTGGTAGGATATGCTGGTGTAGCTTCAGCAGTGGAGAGACACCCAGGTTACTTGTCTAACCCAATAAAACAGCTCTTTCCCTTTCAACTGTACACGAGCAGGACTCCAAGGGGATGGTTGCCACCATTCCAAACTGTTACAGATGGTACTTGGTTAGCTTTTTGCTGGGCTCGTGGTAGTTTAATCTTCTTAGGCTTCTCTCAACATATATTTCTCCCTCTCTTCAGAGGGCCCCCGCGTCCACGCCCTGCCCCAGTGGCTGGAGAGGCTGAAAACAAAGAGAACCATCATGAGGCCAACGCTATGAGTCAGCAGCCCCTTCGTCGTGGGTATAGGCGCCCCTACAACTACCGGCGTCGACCTCGTCCCCCCAACGCTCCGGCTCAGGATGGGAAAGAGGTAAGCGTGCTCTGGGCAAAATATGGCAGAGACTGAGGTTTTTGGTGGGACGGATGCTCAAGACCTTTTGTCCTGTGGTGGTTTCACCGAGTGTGGCGTTGGTGTGCTGGAGGAGTCTGGCCAGGTCCAAAGCACTGATGATTGAAGGTAGCAGGTTTAATCGCCTGTTCCTTGTGAACTTCTGTGAGGAGTTTATCTTAAATAGAACCAGCAGTAGGAATAGGGACTTAATAGTTCTTAATCGGGGTCAGACTGTAACAAATACTTTTGAAATGGAGAAAAACGGTGTGTTTTCCAGCTTCCTCAAACCTTCAGTCTGTATGTAGTATGAGAGATGGATGGGAAACCTTCAGATCCATTTCCTGAATTGCCAGGATTTCAGGGAACTTTTTGTAAACACAAATTTTTACCTTCATGAGTAAAGACTTTCTCATTCTGCATCTACTCGAGGTGGTCCCTTGACAGAATATGCTCTGTAATACTAGAGGAAATACACTAAAGCTTATATTTTTCTGGGGATTCATCTTCCTTAATTATACTAAAAGCTGGGTTATGCTGGGCCTTCCACTGAACAGAGGAAGGGCCTGAAGGTCAATCTTTGCCTATAATAAAGGTTTATTGTGTCTCAGACAAAGGTGACTGAAACACCTGCTGAAAATCCTGCTCCAGTGACCGAGCAGAGTGGTGCTGAGTAATGTCCGGCTCCCCAGGCACCTTCACTATCCCTCAGGTAAGGATCATAGATAGTTCTTGTTCTCCCACTGAAGCAGCATTGTGTGTACTTCTAAGACTTGGACTCTGGCCACGTCCCCCTTATGCATGGCTAGGTAGTTGTGGTAACTTCTGAGGGTGCTGCACAGGCAAACCAAGGAGCTGTTTGCTGCTTTCTCTTCTTTGTCTCCTCTCTGTACGTGTCACAAAGTAAATCTTGCTTCATCAGCCTGATTGTTATTATTTTTTTTCAGGAAGATCTATCTGGTCTATATAGCAATATCACATGTTGGTGAGTTAGTGTGGTTTGCTTTAGGAAGATGCTAATACTCTCAGCAGGATTGGCTTATCTGTAGTTATAAGAACTCCCTCTCCACCTGACACCCCCCACCTCTTCAGCAGGAAAACGAAACCTAGTAAACTGCATTTTCTTCAATTTGGCTCTTCAACAGGTGTCCTAAAATACAACTCAAAAGTAACACCAAAGAAACACTCAAGCAATAAATTGTCAACAGTGATGATGAAAGCAAAGATTTGAAACATCGGAACTTAAAAGAAAAAAGAAAATTACCAGCAGCTGAGATCCAGGGAACGCCTGCAAGATAGATGCATGAAGAGAGAAAAAAGAGAGCGAGATTCAGAAAGAACAACCTCCCCAGTTTCACCAGCAACTGTGGGTTTTTGGTTTTTTTATTTTTTTAGAATTTCACTGTTTCGCTAGTATGAATTTTTCAATTTTTCTTTCGGTATCAAACTGAAAAGGGAAAAATCCCAACCAAAGAACTGAAATTGAAATAAAATGCTTTTTTTTTTTTTATTGGATGCTGGTGCTAAACCTCCCAGGTGTGATGAGTTTTATTTTTTTTTTCTGTGCCAGTCCTGTTCACTGCAGGACACGGGGAGGAGAAACTTCAACTTTCCTTGGTGAGATGCATTTGAAACTGTGCAGCATGGGTGACGTTCCTCACAAATAAAAGCGATTTCAACTACCAAAAAAAAAATAATAATTCTGTTTCAGTGTGTTTGCCTTGTTTATCTTCAAAATAATGAATTATTTAAATCTTGCTGCTTCAGCATTTTTTTGTGAAAATGAGCTACTCCTTTAATATGTGATGTATCTTGTCTAAAACTGTGCTGGGTGATATACGTGCCAGGTTACGTAGAAGTATGTGGCTGGCTGAGGTGGATGTACTTCAATCCAAAGAAATTATACAGCAGAGCTACAACCTACACTCTCCTCTCTGCTTTTCTGACTCTAATGGTGTTAATTGTTGGGTTTTTCTGTTACCCTCTTGTGGCAGGGGATTTGGAGTGGGTTACTGGGACATTATTTCCCTATCTGTGCGCTAGGTTTGTGTTCTGTGAACAGTAGAATTCAAGCTCTAAGAGTTCTCAGCCCAAAAAGATAAAATGGCCTTAGTAACTGCCACTCTATTCAAGCTTCTCTTCCAAACAGTGGCAGTATAGTTCCTTTGCCCTCTACTTTTTCCTTACTGGAAACCAGTAAAATCTTTGTACCTGTGCTGCCTTGTGTTAATGAGCAAAGTACTTAACCGTCTTACTAACGGGTGTGTATTTCTAATGTTCCTCCCTGAAATTTGGATATCTTGCAAGTGTTATCAGTCTGCTTCCAGCTGTGGAAGATGGGTGCGTTTCTTCAGCTATCTTGTGTCCTTCATTCTCTAGTCCAACACTTCTCACGTTCCTGGCTTGCAGTTGCTGTTATCCAAACCTTCGATAGTAGGTTTGTTTCCTTAAAACACCTCTTTCTGGCCTTGGGTAATGCAGTCTTTACCCAGCCTTTACTCAATACCACTGTATGCAAACCTCTTTGGTCCGGAGCAACGCTGTAACTGCGCCTGTGTAGGACTAAAGGAGAGTAGAGACATTCTTGGCAGGTACTTTGTGTCCTTGTCTCCTATAGTTTCCCCGTTCTTGCACGCTACTAATAATTGAAAAATTTTTTTGAGGTTCTCTGGAGACACTTTCTTGTGTTACTCCTCAGGAAATGAGAAGCTGGGGAAGTGTAGGGGAGGGGGGTAATTGTCCTCCAAAGCACTTCGCTTCCAGCTTCTGGGAAGGTGAGGAATAGTTCTTGCACTCTGTTGCCTTGGCCTGGGGGATGTAGAGCAGGGGGTAGGGGAAAGTTTAGTGATGCCTGACTTGCACTGCCCACAGCTGACTGCTTTGGGGATTTCCTGCTCGCTTTTGTGATGCATTGGGAGCTCTTAATCAGATGTGGAGTGAAAGGTGCAGGAGGGAGAGTGCTCCTGACTCCCTGGAGCACACACACTGCTATGTTCCCCACAGACTCGCGTAGCATGACCTGCTGTTGCAGCACTGGGTCACTTACCTGGCAGTGCAAGGATTACTGTGAGACTGACTCCTTTCCCTGAATCCAGTAAGCTTTAGACTGGGAAAGACATTGAGGTGGACACAGTGGTGTTCTAATGTCTTTCCCTGGAAAACGCAGAATAGGGCTGTTTTGACACAGGACAAAATTTAATAAGGTGAAGAAAAGAAGTAATGCACCTTTTACAAATTCTTAAGTGGGATAATCCTCAGTAGACTTTAGTTTTGTTCAGACCTAAATCCGTTTTGGGCAGATTGCAGCAAGGTTGGCAGTTTCACTGTAATATAAACAGATGTAAGATATTCATAAACATTGAAACAGTACTGCAGAACTAGTCATAAAAACTACTTTAACTGTTGGAGCAGGAGGGTTTTTTTTCTTAAAGGGAAATTTGACAGGCCAAATATCTTTTTTTTTTTTTTTTTAATTCTTTCTCTTTAATCTTTTCAGAAACATAGCTCAGATTTTAATCACTTTAACAAAAGCACCTAACTACCTAGCTTTACTTTATGAAAGGAGAAATGGAGGGAGAGATGCAAGTACTGCCCTAGTGTCTAGTTTTTTTCCTGTTATCTCAGTCCTACCTTTGTGATAGGAAGGACCTTTGCATAAAAAAGGAGCTTGTGATAGACATAACACCCTTCATCCCTGAATTCTTCCTTACAAAAATATAAGCTCAACTCTAGCAAAGTCTAAAGCACTTGCTAAAATTACATTAGGTTTTTTTCAGATGTCTCAGGCAGGGCATAAATTGTTCCCACTACTTCTCTTGTTAGCTGAACATTGAGCACCTGTTTTATGTTTCTTCAGCCAATAGTGAGGGTCAGTTCTCACAGAATCAGTTGGGGTTGGAAGGGACCTCCGGAGATCATCTAGTTCAACCGCCTGCCAGAGCAGGTCCACCCAGAGCAGGTTGCACAGGAACGTGTCCAGGTGGGTTTTTAATGTCTCCAAAGAAGGAGACTCCACCACCTCCCTGGGCAGCCTCTTCCAGGGCTCTGCCACCCTCAAAGTGAATAAGTTCCTTCTTGTGTTTAGGTGGAACTTCGTATATTCAAGTTTGTGCCCATTTCCTCTTGTCCTGTCCCTGGGCACCACTGAAAAAAGACCAGCCCTGTCCTCCTCACACCCACCCTTTAAGTATTTATAAGCATTGATCAGATCAATGCTTAAGTCTTCTCTTCTCCAGACTAAAAAGACCCAAGTCCCTCAGCCTCTCCTCGTAAGAGAGATACTCCAGGCCCCTCCTCATCTCTGTAGCCCTCTGCTGTCCCCTCTCCAGCAGTTCCCTGTCTTTCTGGAACTGGGGAGCCCAGAACTGGACCCAGTGCTCCAGATGGGGCCTCCCCGGGGCAGAGCAGAGGAGGGAGGATGACCTCCCTCCACCTGCTGGTCACACTCTTCCTGATGCCCTCCAGGATGCCATTGGCCTTCTTGGCCATATTGCTGGCTCGTGGTGATCTCATGGTGACTGTGGTGCTTGTGTACCTGTAAATAAGGCTGTGGGTTATTCACCTCAAGCAGAATTTCAGATGTGTGCTTAGGACATTTTGTGGTGGTATGTTTTCTTTAAAGACTTTCAGCTATAGGGATTTTTGAATTTGCAGCGTAGTTGAACGTGCTTTTTTTACCTACTTGGAGCTATTGTTTTTGTGCCACGTTCTTTCCCTGGTTCCAGCGTTCTTCCCTTTCATGGGCACTTATAATGGCTTGCACTTGGAGTGGATTACATTTTTATAGTGTAATCATTTCACAGTGTTTTCATAATACTCTGCTGGCCTGACTGTAACCAGGCTTTTCGCTTGTGAGGGCTGCTGTCTGCAGAAGTATTCCCTGTGGCTCAGGATCTTTTGAGGAGCGTGAAGAAGGGAAGAAGAAAGGTCTGTAGGCCTTCGCCTGTGCATTGTTTCATTGAAACGTAAATAGTCTTGCGATAACAAGATACTCACTGGTAGAGGATCCATATGTCTCTGAAAACTTCTGCGTTGAACAATAGTATATCCACGTGCACCCAGTATGGTGGGTGCAGCCCACCATACACAGGTGCAGCAGATGCCGTGGAAGAGAAGCAGACTTTCTGCCACAGTTAGAAAAAACTTTGGAAATAAAGTCCCTGCTGCACAGAACTTGGTTTCACAGCCCTTAGGGCAAGCTACGTGTGTGCTTAATTCATGCCAGGGCCTAAGCTTGAGACTCCCCCTGTAGAATATTAGAATGAACGTGCATGTGATCTGGTTAGGAAGAGTTGTAGTGACCCTAATAGCTCTAGAACAGTCGTTTTCAAACTCCTCAATTTCAGTGGAAATGTCAAATGGAAGACTATCCAAGTCTGACAGTTATTTCTTGTGTGGCTTTTTAGAAAGTTTTATTTGTAGATCTCGAGTTCAAAGCCGTGGCCTTAGAGGTTATCCTTTCTGCTGGTTTTGGCTTTTCGGAGAGAAGCAGCTGGCCTTCAGCATCGCCCTAGAAAGAAACTAACTGCTCCGAGATGTTCAGACGTATTTGGGATGAAAAACAGCTGCACAATCCAAGCAACAGTGGGATCCTTGGTCAAGTATGAAGGAGACAAGAAAGTTCTGGACGCTGTGTCAAACAAGCGGCAGCCTGAATTTCTCCTTTTGTGCTGTTGACAATAGTGGAGCAACGTAGCTGTGATTTGAGTCTTAGAGCTAGACAGCGATGCGCTGTGTGGAAAATGGATCCTGATGACAGAATTAATTACTCATCAGATGGCAATACTAATATCTTAAGGTTTTAAAATGTAATAGGAAAGACCTACAGAAAGTTGTCACTGAGTTCAGAGCTTCATTGTATTTCCCGACTGGTCAAAATGCATCATTCTTCAATGCTTGGCTATCGGTCTGGAGTTTTGACTCCGAGCTTTCGTAAGACCACATAGGTCCTTAGAATTAGTCAGGAGCTGCCTTTGGGATGCATTTCTAAGGATGATTGAGCATTAAATATGTGTCTGTAGTACAGAAGGAGATCTGTTCTCACAGAATTCGGAGCGTGGATTGACTACGTGAAGATGGACGCGGTCACAGCTCAGATAAGCAGCTTGTGTTAGCGCCAGCCTAGACCTCAACTTCAGCTGCACCTCAAGGTAACGTCAAACTTCTGCTGTTTTAACGTATTAAGTAACATCAGTGAGGTGGCAAGAGTCAAAATATGCTTTGTACAGTACCTGTAATAGTCTTGGTTTGTTTCCAGAGGTTTAGAAGGTCTGTTTTCTGTGGTTACTGTTCGGTGTGTTGACCTAGCCAATTATTTTCACTTCCATTACACAATACTCACGTTTTTCTCCGTGACAACAGCTAAGTTTTTAGCAGCCTCTGAATCCTGCCCTTCTTCCTTTAAAATACATGTCACCTCAACGCTTTCTAACCTTACCACCTGTGCTTGGATTCCAGTGATCCAAACCCAGAACGCCTAGAGAAAACCAGGCAAGCAAGGTAGGCAATAGATTATCAGAAACAGAAAAATGAGAAACTACCTCGGTTTACCAAGGGTAAATCATGTATGACCAATCTGATAGCCTTCTATGACGTTATAACTGGTTGGTTGGATGAGGGGAGGGCAGCAGATGTCATCTACCTTGACTTCAGCAAGGCTTTTGACACTGTCTCCCATAACATCCTCATTGGGAAACTGAGGAAGTG
>JAHREE010000372.1:199777-224648 GCA_033628505.1 Tringa tobata
GCACCAAGTTTGTGTCTCTCCAGATTTCTGTTTAGTCCTTTCTTCCTTATTATCTTCTTTTGCATCGAAAGGGTCCTTGATTGGATAACCTTAATGAAGCAGAGGCTTTTGCCTTCCACGTAGCTGTACAGAAGGATTTTAGTGTCGGCGTGAGCAGAGTGATCAGTTTCCTATGATTGCTTCAGAATTCACTACATGGAGGAGATGCTTGGGGCTTGGGTAGGCAAGAAGAGAATATTTTGATGAGGAAAGGTATAGCAGAGCTGTCGCCACTGGATAAATCTTTCATTACTTTTCACTTGAATCACTGTAACAAGAATAAAAGCAATTAAATATTTGTACCCAAGCCAGGGCATGATCAGCTGTTCCTTTCTTTATTGTTCCAATGGCCTGATGTGATCTTATATGTACACAGCTGAGCTGCAGGTCTCAGCTCCTCACCACAACCAATCTTCAAGATGAGATGAAGAGATAGGAGTCCTACTGTACACTGTGGAAATTTACACTATAAAAAATGCTGCTCTGTTTAGATGAGTTTATTTTTCTGTTAATTGTATTTCAAATGAATTTCAAATGTATTTTCATGAGAAGTCTTGAGTCTGAGACTGCCAAAAACCAGGGCAGCAAAAAAAACCCCACAAACAAACAAACAAACAAACAAGCAAACCAACCAGAAACGGAGGTGTTTGGCTTAAGTTCTTTAACTATGGACATGTTGCAATGCAAGCTTATCTGCTGAAACACACAAAGAAGTGGCATGGTGACATATATACGGCATCACAGAAAAGAAGCACCCACATCTTCCTCGTCGCCTTTGTTATTAAACATTCCTTCCTGTGAGCAAAAAGCAATAAAGCTTTCTGTGAAGCTAATGCTTCCTGTCTGGTTGAAGCTAAGGTCTTCAGAAGAAGCGCTTCCTATGAGCTGGTGTTATCTTGTCAAAGCGTGGATTTGATGTGGTTTATTGTTTGTGACAAGAAAGAGGAGCCAGATGCAAGCTGTAACCCAAGTTTTTTTTGACCATGCACTTCCTGCACAGGTATATGCCAGCTCTGAGCTGGAGGAACGCATATAGTTTGATTAGTTACGTTTTAATAAGTTTAATTATTTATTTTTTTTTATACTGAGTTAAAAAAAAAGGAAAGCCTTTTATTGAATTTAATGTTGCATTCTGTATTTAAATTTTTTGATACATCTGTGTTTTAAAGGAAGAACATTCTGCCCTAGAATATGTGGTCAGCGGCAGAAGCATAACGAAGAACCCAGAGGCACGGGGGCAGAATTTAGACCTAGTTTGCTGGGGAGTGTGATAAGTCTGATGTTTATGTCAAAAACCTGCCCACAAGGAGCCACAGACTTGTAAAACAGTGCTAAAGCTCTTTGCCCAATCACCCTCTGTGTGACTCCTGCTGTGTGTCTCATCAGGGCCCATGGACTTGTGCGTGTACATTTCATTTAAATGCTCCCTAATGTGGTCCTCCTCTACAAAGGAGAAGTCTACCTTGCCCTGGGCTTTCTCACGGTTTTCATAGACCGGAGATTGCTGGAGGCAAGTCATCACGTCACTCCATCCAAAGATGGAGAAGGCGGTGGCACTGAATCACAGATTATATCACCCTTTTCTATCTCTTTGCCACCAGCTCCACTGCACATTCAGCAGAGGGCTCACGTTTTTTCCTGATCTTTGTCTTGCTGATGTACCCGTAGAAACCTTTTCATGTTGCCCTTCACATCCCTTATCAGATTTGAATCCAGGCGGGCTTTGGCTTTCCTAACCCCAACCCTGCAGGTTAGGGGGTTCCTCCTGGGTGACCTGACCCTGCTGCAACCTCTTGTATGCTTACCTTTGATGTCTGAGTTTAGTCAGGAGCTGTTTGCTCATCCACGCAGGCCCACTGCCACCTTTGCTTTGTATTCTACTCATTGGGATGGACCGTTCTTGACTTCAGAGGAGGTGAAAACCAACCAGCTATTCAGAACCCCTCTTCTCTCCAGGACTGCCAGCTAGGGGATTCTTGAAAGCAGACTCCTGAGCAGGCCAAAGTCTCATCTCTTTAATTCCAGGGCTGTGAGTCTGCTTTTCATTTTTTGCCCCTTCTTCTAAGGATCCTGAACTCCACCATCTCTCAGTTACTGCAGTCAAGCCCAACCCCAAGGTTTACATCTTTGACCCGTTCTTGTCCGTGTCCTTAAAAATAAATGGAGTAAGAAGAAAAAGAAAGGAAGAAAAGGCATGGAAATTATTTTTATCTTTTGATATTGAAGACACTTGTTCCTGGTAACTTATAAAGTGGAAATAGTTATGCAAATGTTCATAAAATGAGCATGAGTCATTTGTGAAGTCCTATTCTGTTGTGAAGGTACTACAATTTCTCTTGTCCATCTGAAGTCAAGTCCCAACCTATCTGTAAAGCAGGCATGAGCAGCTTTTTTCTACACAGCCCAAAGACTTGCGTGAAAAGGTTGATATTGTTGGGCAAATCAGAGGAATTGTTCTTGTAGGAAAGGAACTGGCAGCCCAAGCCCATGATTTCAGTAATGGATTCTACAGATCCAAATTTTTCCATGCATTCTCTTGCTCAGTGAATGTGACACTACAATTAGGTCAGAGTTTGGTGTGACCATGGCAAGCACAGGTTTTTTCACGGTTAAATCTGAAAGGGTAAAGCCTTGTGCTTGGGGTAGAAGAATGCAAGCTTCCTGTGTGGGTGACCACAATACTTTTTTCTCATCTCTCAGTTGCTCTGTTTCAGCCTGATGGCAATGCTCACTTTGTAACCCTGCAGAGCCCCATATGGATACCAGAACAGATGCATCACCCGTTCTGCTATTGTATTTCAGCTTCTCCTGTGGAATTAAGGTAACCTCCCACTGATTTTCTTCTCTGAATGTTCAAAGATTTTTTGTTTTTAAATCAGTATGTGAATCATTTGATATTGACCAAATGCTTCTGTATTTTTTTTATCGCCAGTGCTCGCAGTAAAAGAGAGAAACGAGTTCTGCAAATTGTCCTGCTAGAATTACTCATGTGCATCCATTTGCTACATAAGGAAATTCCTTACCTCGCCTTTGTCATCTCGGTCAGGCCTAAGTTGCTTACTTAGATTGGTTGTTGTGGAGAACGCTAGATAACTTCATTTTCCTGTGAAGGCAAGATGCCCTACGTAGCATCTGTCATAGCAGCAGTTTAACCACAAAAGATAGAGCTCTTCCTGCACTATTGCCGTTGTTTAAATGATTTTGTATTCCAGAAAGCCAATTTGGACATAATTCCTCCTATGTATTACTCTTTGGCTAATAATATGCTCTGTTGTTAGAAATGATTCCAAGCTGCAGGGAGAAAATTTCTATTGACCGCCAGGGAAATTCAGATCCAGACCTGGACTTTGTAGCTAATTGCACTTTTAAATCACAAGTAAAGAAAAGTGAAAAAAAGCAACACTTTAAAGCATGTGATGGGAATAAAAAAGAGCACATCTATCTGAACATGAAACACAGCCCTTCTTCCAAGAAACAGATGATGAGAAGACAAACAACAGAGGAGAATAAGAGCATCAAGAGCAAAGGTAAAAGCTCTTAATAATGGGAAACTGTATGCATTACTGAATAAACAGTCTGACAGATTTCATGTCTGAATTAGAAATTTGCATTTGTATGCCAAAAATATTTCTTTTCTATCCTGCTGTTTGAAGCTGGGAAGGGTGGGCAGTTCAAGGCAGGTTTAAGTTGGAGACTAGCAGCTCCAACAGAGTAAGTAATGTGTGGTCTAATAATTCCCATTGATGCCGTATCAAAATGGTCATTATATTTGGATTTGGGACTCTTCAGCTGTAATCCTGAATTGTGACTGATGAATAAGCCCCTACAATGGGAGAAGGCTCAAAGGAGATGGGCAAGTGCAATGTGGTTATGAAGTATACAGTGATTGAACGTTGCTGTCAGAGAGAAGGTTGAACTTAACGTTAAGTGGACCAGAGAGGTACCCTTTTTTTTTAGATTAACAGTTGCATCAGTTGGGTGGATCAACTGGCTGTACCAGTTGCCTGGATGAGTTGGGTGTGTGAATTTTTGTCCATGAATTAAGCAAGAGTGTGAATGTTTTCCTGGGTTAGCCAGACCAGCACGGGGGCTGTATACACGGCTCAGCCTAACACAGGGTACAGTTATTGAACAGCTGACAAGAAGATTTTTGAAGAGAGCAACAGGCTTGAGCTGCTTAAACCCACGTATTCCTTCCTGATGCCGCCCAGGGTTGTGATGGTTAGCACATCAGAGAGACTGGCAATGAGAATCCCATTTGTGTTACGATTCAGCTGTGCATTGAAATTCCTGTATTCTGCTAAGTGTAATTTGCACTTGTGTTGTGCTTTCAACACATAATTGTATCATTCTGATAAGTCAGAATCCCGTGTAACATCACATATCTTCGAATAAGTACATTGGGTATTAAACATTAAATTATCCATGCGTGGAATATCAAAACGAACCTGGTCAGACAGCATCGGACTCTGACACGAGCACAGCCTGAGGTAAATGGGCACTGCAGTTCAATGTAAGTTGTATTTTTAGAGCTGATCCCATTGAGAAAGCCTCACCTTTCTCACATTTATGTTCTTTTTCTTCTTGTTAGATTCTCCTGTGTCACGTACTACCCGCTGGATTATCGCAGTCACCCTAGGGATCCTTGTCTTGGCATTGCTGGGAACAGCAGTGGGTTTTATTACCAAGGGTAAATAAATCTGCTCCATTGAAAACATTGGATTTGAATTGAGAACTTCGTCAGGGAGCAAAACAGAGCTCTTGAAATCCACCCAAGGGTCCAAGAAAAGCATGGAAGTACCTTTTATCTGTTAAAAAGGCTTGCTTCTGTTTTTTTTTTCTGAGATTTTTAATTGTTAAGCTTGGTCTAGTTAGACCTGCCCTCAGAATGAACAAGAAAGTAAGGGGTAGAGTGCATCAGAGATGCCTTTGGAAGGGCAACTGAGTAGGTTTCAGTGTACAGCAAGCACACCGTGTTGGGTGCTCAGCCACTCGAGAATATTTACGTCCTGACGAGTACAGCTCCAGGCTGGAGGTCATAACCTGAAGGCCTATTTATTTTCTGTGGATTTGGACATCAGTGCTGTGAGACAATGAACCCTGAGGTGTTCAGGGGCCATCCGCGGGCTAATAGCATCAGCTGGTCTCCTGTTAGGAAGGAAAAGGAGGGTTCTTCCAACTGCAAGACCTCCATGACCAGCAGCTGTTATAAAATTATTCCTGTTTCTAGGAAGTTTAGGCCTTTTGACCAGGTTGTCATGAAACGCTGTGAAGCAGCAGTACTTCAGAAATGGCTACAGGATGTGCCTGAGCAGTGGCCAGCACGAGTGGTGGAGGCTGTGTGGAAATGGGCGACCTGCCACAAACTTGTCAGGTTGCCAGGGCTTGGCCTGCCCCATTCAATAGAAGGAAACGTAGGTCAAAGACAACGTTTATATGGAGAAGACAGAACAAAAAGGGGAGGGAAAAAACAAAAAGGTTGGAAGAAAAAGGAAGGTTCCAAGAGAACCCCTCACACTCTCATCTGTTTCTCATCTGTTCCCATCTGGGAAATGGCCACCTTTCACATAGCCCTTCAGAGGCTCTGAGGCAGGTAATTACATTGTCTTGGACAGCCTCAGAAGAGCTCCAGGGATGGCATTACTGTAACTGTGGAGAATAATTTTCTGGAGGGGGTGTATTCGTGAAATGGGTTTGTGATGAACTAGGCTATGACTACGAATGGGAAGAGACATGTATGGTTGTTTTGCAGAATGTCCACGCTGCCCCGAGCAGTGGGTGGCCTACAGAGGGAGCTGCTACTCCTTCTCCAAGGAGAAGAAGACCTGGAATTGCAGCCAGCAATCCTGCCGGGAGCAGGGAGCTCATCTCCTGGTGGTCAGCGATGACAGCGAAATGGTAATGATTTTCTTATTCTTCGAAGACCTTCCGTTTCCGTGCAGGTACCTCAGAGCCTGAGATCCAAGCAGCGCTGTCGCTCTGGCAGCGTCCAGTCCCTGGACAGAAGTTGCATTGTGTGATGTTCTGCGGGGGCTTACTCGACTGGGAGTACCTACCAGGCTGTCACACTTTGTAAGGCAAATCCTGATTCCTTGGAAATGCTCATCTTCCCCAGATTACCCATTTTTTTGCTTGAGGAAGGCCTTCCTGGTCCGGCTGCTTTCTTACTACTGTCTCTGCTGCTAGAGTGGTCCCCGTTATCCCTGCTCAGGCTTCCCCACATCAGCAAGAATTTCCCAGCCCCACACTGCAAAGGCTGTGGCTGTTCAGCCTCCCTTCACCTGCCAGGGAAGCACGGTCACCTCAGAACCCCCCACAACACTCAAGCTACTCCTGTTCTCACCACTCAAGCGGTCCTCAAGCTACTCCTGTTCCCACCACTCAAGTGTTCCTCAAGCTACTCCTGTTCCCACCACTCAAGCGTTCCCCAAGCTACTCCTGTTCCCACCACTTCACCAAGGCAGCTTTGGTCATGCTTCTGCGTGAGGACACTGCCCTGAAGCTTTGTTTGTGGCAGCAGGAGATAAGGATGGGGCCCAGCCATACCACCGAAAGGTTGCTTTTGTTGGGTTTCATTACAAATGTGGACAAGACAAACTCCTCTCTCGTCTTTATCTTTTTTTTTTTGGGGGGGTGGGATTTACTTCAGGGCTGAGATTCTGCTGCAGGCTTCCCTTTCTAACAGTAAACAGGCATTAAAGGTTAGGCAGAAGGAGACGAGCACTGAAAACACGTAGGAGTAAAGATTGTATAAAATGTAATGACCTTTGGTCCTGGGCTCCTCACACAGATCTGTCGGTGCCTACACTTTCTGCCTTGACCAGATTTTGCCTTTAATTGATAATACTTTGTATTAGCTTGCGAGCTACCTGCATGGTAGAGCAACAGTAGTAGTAATAGTAGGAATAGGAATAGGAATAAGAATAGTAATAGTAAAAGTAACAATAATAGCAATAACATGCGCTCCTATATAAAGCTCTGTGCAAGAAACTCCAAGAGGCTGGGGTGCAGTTGGTTCACATGGATTGCCCTGAGAAATGTCAATTGAAGAATCTGCCCAGGACCCCTGAAAGCACACTTACTTCCCTGTCAGCTTACACGTACATAGTCTTTAGTCCAGGCATGGTCTGTGGGGCTCATCTCCCTGGTCAGAAGGTGTGGAGAAGCAGTATTGTCTGCCACTTAAGGAACAGTCAGGAGAGAGGATGTGTCTTGTTCTCTTTACTTACCTCCATTTTCAGGCTGGCTTTCATAAGTCACTTTGCAATTTATCACCATTTCTAGGACCTGTTCAAGCGTATTCAACCAGAATGTTTCTGGATTGGACTGAGGAACAGCACAGGCTCTGGCTGGATTTGGGAAGATGGCTCTATACTCAATGACACCAAGTGAGTTTAATTCTCTTTTAAAGACAACAGTGCGAATTCAGATTGCCTGGTGTTCCACAACACCCAGAGTTCCTGCACCAGATCTCAGGAACTTTCTTCCTGGGCTGATTTTCTTCTTACCATCCCCTGTACGGCACTGAACTTGAAAGAACCTACTTTCTGCTGTGCTGCACCTCATAAAGGCACCTACCTGTGAAAAGCAGGGCTAATTCTAGTATCTCACTCTCTGTTGCCCTCCAGCTGCTCAGACCAAGGATTATCTGCCTGCACTGCCCACACAGTTGCTCAGTCTGAAAAGCATGTGGTCCACCTTGCACACATTCTGCCACGTGCTGGTGTCACTGGGTGTGAGGACTTAGACCTTTCACTGAATTTCACTGAATTTCACTTTGCTGCTTTGATGGTGCCAACCCAAGTCAGAACCTTAATTTTTGACTCTTTACTTGGACAAAACGCAGCGTTCTGCATGAGGGAAAACATTATGATTTGGCCCAGTGGCTTTGCCTGACCCTTTCCTTTTTATGGCAATTAACACCGTGTGTCAGTCTCTAACAGCAAGGAAACTTGCCCCAAGATCTCACTGTCATAGATCAGCACGTAAGCACTTGGCTTAGTTACCTTCTTAAACCCAGCTGTTCTTACAAAGTCCCTGGAGGCAGTCATCTTTCCATGAACCTCTGAGCACCGTCGTTCTCATGCTGGTGGGTGTCACGGTCACTGCAGGGCATTGTGTCTGTGGTCGCTTCTGATTTGGGCTCTGCAATGGCAAAATGATGGAGATGTTTAATCTCCCAGGTAGACAGTTCTTTTGGCGTACATTTTGTTTTCTAGCAGCTGCCCTTTGGAGGTTGGGTTCTTTCACTTCCTCTGGGCTCCACCCTTCAAAATCAGATGTTTTTTCTTTCTTGCTTCCAGGAGACAATCTCGGCATTTTCTTTCACTCTCTCTTTTGTTCTGTGTCTCTTGCAGGGTCTCCTCTAACAGCCCTGTGCAACACTGTGCTGTCCTGATGAAAGGCCAATTTTGGGCCTCCAGCTGTGAAATTTCTGCTCCATGGATCTGTGAGAAACCTCTTAGATAAATCCCATGTGCATTTTCATCTCATAGCCATCTCATCAGTGGTGCAAGTGGATCGTTCTCCTGCAAACCAAAGCTCTGCACAAGACCAAGGACTTGCCCTTCCCACACCCTCACAAAGGTGCTTTGCAGGGACAGTCTTGTTGCCCGTGAGGGTGTTTTATCCTCAGTGGTAGTTCCATTCCCAGGCCACACGTGTTGGATTGCTGCTGTTTGTGACCAGATGAGACCTGGGACATATTCCCTGGCCTAGCCCTTGCCTTATTTGTCCTGTAAGGGCCATCAAAAGGTTTGTCACAACAGATACTGGGTCTTCAGATCTCATTTTCCTCTGTTCCTGAGCATCGGGGGTCATTTCCATTTCCTGCGTCTCCATTGTCTGGTGCCAGCAGGACCAGGAAAATGAAGTGTGATGTTCATTGCCAGAAACATATAAACAGACTTCTCCCAGCGGCAGCCTCTTTTTTTTTTTTGCATCCCAGTGATAGGAGTAGGAGAAAAGAGGTTGAAATGAGACCACAACTTCTGTAAATCTCTCGGTGAAAATAAACCACGTACCCATGTAATTTCTTCTCTCTGTTGGAAGGAACCAGCTGCACACCATGTTTTACAAGCCAACTTCAACCAATCTAGTCGAGAGGCTGGACTTCTGGAGTCAAAGGAATACAGTTAATTGTGTGTTATTATTGAATCAACCAAGAACATGCTTCCCTCTCCAAGAGCTAAAAGATTTGAGTTCTCATCTCAGATCATCTGGGTTACTTTGGGTGAGTCATTTTGTCTGTGCCAGAGGTCCATTCAACTCTCAAAAGAAGATGCTGTCCCTGACTCCTAGAAAGTTGCCAGGCCCTATGCAATAGAATCATAGAATCATGGAATTATCTAGGTTGGAAGGGACCTTTAAGATCATCTAGTCCAACCATCAACCTAACTCTGCTTGAAAAAAAAACCAACAAAACCCCACATCACTAAGCCATGTCACTAAGCACTATGTCAACCCATCTTTTGAATACCTCTAGGGATGGTGGGACAACCTGCTGGAGCTGACTCCTTTTCATCAGGGAGCAGAGGGACTGGATGGTCTCAAGAGTCCCCCTCAGCCTGAAGACAGGTGTGATAATTGCTTTCATCCAGTCCTCAATAACATATCAAAAATAACCAGGAGTATCCCTGCAATTACATCAGCAGAAATGTTATAATACAAGCACTTTAACCCAATATGGAATCCATGGTGGCTAGTATATTTTGAACATTCTATAAGAAGAGAGCAGCTCCAGTACTTCTCTACAGGAATCAGAAAACCAGTGACCTAATAGAGGTTTATGAGGTGTCTCCCATGACAAGAGATTTCAATCAATTATTTCGATGTAAAGGATGAAAATAGTGTAATGTTACTTAGACATAGTGACTAATTAGCATTTGCTGTACCGTGCAGAAAAAATACGTAGAGTATACATTAAATTCAGGTTCAGTAAATACTTTTCACCAGGGAGATCCTGGGTATTGAATAGCACAGAATGAAACCTAGCATGACAAGACAAATCAAATATGGGTTTGCAGTAGGATTTTTGACAACACATACCCAAGTATCCTGTTACGAGGTGGAGAAATGCGCCTAGAGGCTAGAGGGTTAAGTGAAATGCTAGAGGGTTAAGTGAACACATGGGAGAAGCCATAACTAGATTTCTGTATGTCAAAGGGGTATTTGTTTGAAAAAGAAATTATTGTTTCAGGATTCCTGGAGATCTCCTTAGATAGGTTTTGTATTACCTTTGAGTGACAGGGAGTCTAGAAATCTCTCCAATGTCTTTCTCTGTCCCAGAACCTATGTACACCGATGCTGTAGGATGTACCACCTCTGATGGTGATATCTTGAGGGGCCATAGATTACCACAGAGGAAGATAAGACATTATATCCAGATGGCAGAGATGGGAGAACAAGAAAGTCTTCTCAGTCACCCCATCCCCATGCTCAGTCAAGGGGACACCACTGCGGAGAGAAAGGTAGCACTTTCCCTGCAGCTGGCTGGATGTGCTTGGCTTCCAGAAGGTGGGATGGGGCAGGCAGGGGTCACACAGCCATGGGGAGCCCTGAAACCAGAGCAGAGAAAGGTGATCTGCTCTGGGTGCAGACCTCCAGCACAGCCTCGTGCCTTCTGGGGGCTGAGAGTGCTTATTGCTTATTTAATGCAGGGAATCACTGAAAAAAACTGCACAGCTGGATCTGTGAGGGACCAACCTGACAGGGTAGAGCACTCAGAGGAGATTTTAGCACCCTCAGCAAGTAAAGTCTGAGTTTCTTTTGTTTTCAAGGTTATCTTATCCTTGTTTGTTATTTTGAGCTTTTACAAAGCCTGCTTTGGGAAGTGGACGCCTTTGGGCATGTTGTCTCCCAGAAGGAAGGAGCAGTGTTCTGTCTCGAGGTTTGGGCAGACCAAGGCTTTTATAACAGCATTTTGAGTAGTTAAGACAGTGTTACTGATATGGCCCTTGTCCTTACCTCTGTCCCTTGTCTGCCCTTTGCTGTCCCAAGCTCCTGGTACAGCGGCCATGCAGCAACTGCAGCTCATGGGCTTTCTTTTAGAAGAATATTAAATGTATCTGCCTTACTTTTTGCCCACTGTACACAGACTTCTGTGATGGAGCAGGGCCTGGTATGGCTCACCCATTTGACCCTTCCATGCTGAATCCCTTTAAACTCCAAGACATCTCTGAGAGAAGCAAACAAGGGACCATTTCTTTGTGTGCCTTTTATAGTAAGATTAGAAAACTTAACAGTAAAAGATGTCTTCCAATTTCAGATATTAAATAAAACAGGATGGCGTAAGACACCAGGCTGCTTTCAGAACAGAAGACCTTTATTCCTTTGGCTATATATAAGGACTAGCTCATATTTGTGAACAAAGGGGCTTTCTAAGGCAACATCAACAAGGTGGAGAAAATCACTCTACTAATAATATACTGAGGAATATGGCAGAATATGGCATACTGGAGAAAAAATCCTACAGGAGCTGTAGCCCCCCCTGCTTTGCAAATTGCCTTGGAAGGATTTAAAAATTTTGAGCAGGCACCACAGAAATCTTCTGGGATTTTTTTGTGCCTTATTGTAAAGAATAAATAGTAGTTTCAGCCCCACACGGCATGCTACAAGTGACTCTCAACCAGAGATCTCTTCCATGACTGTGATTTTTGTATGGATGCAAAAGGAGTTTATTTTAAAAGTGTAATCAGTTCAGAAGCAATTAATAAACGCTTTGCAAATGTTATTCTTTTGTGTTCATTAGTTTTCTTTATTAGCTAATCACTTTGAGTTACAAAAACTGCCACAGCACGTGAGAAAAACAGCAGAGGTGCTTCAAATACCTTTTGATAAATACTGTTGTTTTCTTTATTTCTTCCTAGCAGAATGTAAAGCAAACCAGGCAGGATTCCTGGAACATGAATTCTTCTCATCTGGGTGTTGTTTCAGCCTCTGAGGAGCACTCTCCTGTTTAATATGTATGATAGTGCCTCATGAATATACCAGTCTTTTCCTCAGCACACAAAATTCGTGCCCTGCTCTCCCTGTAGAATCTGAGGAATGAAAGGGATGGGTTTGGGTTACTTCTGCAGATTTTATCACTTGTGAATTTTCCATCATTAGCTATTAGATCCGTAAACTACACTGACAGCCCTGGAAGGGTGGGAAATTATTTGGGCTCTGGACTGAAAGCCGGTGTTTACACATCCTGAGACAAAAATAAATATTTTAGCACAGCCGTCTCTCAAAGGCACTGTGCATTGCTGAAAGGCTCCACGGGTTGTCAGAGGGATGGAAACAGGGAAAAAGCCTGGCCACGCTGAGAAGTAGTATGTGACCCTCAGTCCCCTGTGCTTCAGGGAGCTTGGAGACCAGAATGCATTTTAAGAAAGTAGTGGTGTGCGAAATGTGGTGCTACATTGAGAAAAGGAGCTGCTAACCCAAGGGAGGGTAGGCCAAAAAAGAGGATTTACTTAAGTTTACTTCATCTCTGTTCTAAAGCAGTTACCTGGGTGTTATTGATACAAGAATTGTGCTGCCATGGACGTCTAGGAGATGGGAAATTGGTCTATCACCTACTTGCTTGTTATTCCTAGTTCTGTAAGACTGACATCTAAACCCTGACATTTTTTGACAATACCCCTTCAAGCATTATGCCATCTGACAATCTCTTCTAATGACTGACTTGGTGGAAACCTTGTTAGCTTTCTGTTCTGTGCTGCCTGCAGTGTGCTAAATGCCTAAAAGAGGCTGAATTTTTCTTGTGGCATTTGATACAATCTGAAGCAATCCTGCTGTGCACATAGCATCAGGAAAAAAAAAAACTCTGGGAGGGGGAAAGTTTAGATAATCCGGTTCTTTCTAAAGACTTTGAACCTGTAGTCTATTTTGTTTAATAATATAAGTCACAAAGGCAAAACAGATTTTTTCACTGTCATCTGACTTCTTTGGACCACCTGTGGTAGTTAATGCTGTCCACTGTCCACATGCCCACTGAAGAGGCAGTCACTTGGAAATGTAGGGGAGGATGGTGTCAGGAGATGTCACCAGCCACATGTTAATAATAACAGGTTGCCCAGAGAAGCTGTGGCTGCCCCATCCCTGGAGGGGTTCAAGGCCAGGCTGGATGGGGCTTTGAGCAACCTGGTCTGGTGGGAGGTGTCCCTGCCCATGGCAGAGGGGTTGGAACTTGATGATCTCTAAGGTCCCTTCCAACTCTAACCATTCTATGATTCTATGATTCTATAAATCTGCTATATTTTTCAGTGGTTTTCAGTGGACGTGGTTTTGAGGGCTGTGAACACCCTGACATGGTGACACATGTCAGACCCAGCCAAGTGCCTCATATCTGCTGGCCAATAAGACCTGTCATGAAATATCAGTTCAACCAGAACATGTTTTTTCCCTGTAGTTCCCAGCTTCCTTCTTATATCTGGCATCATGTCCCAGCTGGGTCCCCCAAGACCATGAAAGCAAACAAGTAGCAACGTTGCTTTACACTCTTCCGAGACGGCTGTCACCAGGTGAGATCTACCCAGTCTAAAATCCAGCATTAGTCACCTCTCAACAGCATGTTCCAGCCTGACAGATATGATGATGACAGAAATGGGACCTGAAGGAGTGGGGCACCATCCATAGGCTGAAGCATTCGGAATAGAGACCTGCAGACAACCACTACAATGCTTTCTTGGGTTCATTTCGTCTCCCATCAAGAAAGGAAGGAATGCATTCACTGAACTTTGAAAAGGAACAGATTTTCTGCTTGGAAACAAAGAACTTCAGTTTTGCCACCATTTTTGGGTATCGGAACGGTGAAATATCTATTTATTCCACTGCTCATGGTTATGGTTTGGGCTGGAACTTTCAACTTGATTTTTCAGCTGAGAACTTCAGGGAGTAGGTGTTATTTTATCAGGCTATTTTGGAAAGATGAAGAAAATATCATGTGCGTAAAATAACCCTGGCTTATCAACCTCCTACAGGAGCAGATGTGAATGAATGCCATTCTGCCAGACCCGGCAGTTCTCAGCACTTTGAACCTTTAAAATGTGCTTGGCAACAGTAATCAACTAAAACTAACTAATTTATTCAAATTAAAGTTCCAATTAAACATTATATTTCTGCAGACTTGTATTTTGGTATTTTTAATTAATTTCTTTTCATTTTTCTTCATCTGGTTCAGCAAAAGGCTAAAATAATTCCCCTTTAATTTTCTTTTATTACTCCTTGACTGAAGCCTTGTCAGTTGTCTTCAAATAATGTCCATAGATGAACCAGACCTGCTAATTAATTCTGCTGTTCTGATTTTGTTTGCAAATTATAATGAAATGAGACCATTACTAAACCTATTAATATCTCCTTGTACAAAAAAGTAAATTGCAAAATATTTACTAATATTGCACACGTTTGGCAGAAGAGATTCCCAAGTATTTTGATATAAATGTGGTTTTTTATGTTAAAAAAGTGTTACAGACTCCAGAGGGAAAAAAAAGAGTTACTTGGAACAGTCTTTAACATTAGGGAAACCTGATTTTTGTCAAATTACTTGTTCTTATACTGGAGAAGGAGAGAGATTTTAAGCTGGTGCTTACAGACAAGGCAAGATGTTACTGTCAGTTGCCTCTACGCAAC
This sequence comes from Tringa tobata, assembly GCA_033628505.1. Classification (NCBI taxonomy): domain Eukaryota; kingdom Metazoa; phylum Chordata; class Aves; order Charadriiformes; family Scolopacidae; genus Tringa; species Tringa tobata. The sequence continues at coordinate 214,433 of JAHREE010000372.1, forward strand.
TCTATGAATCTTGGTGCCGTGGATGTAGCCTAGAGCAGAATCTTGCCTCTGCTTCTGGATGCAGATCCTGCTCTCGCAGAAACCAAACCACAGCTCTTCAGTAGTGCCAGTGAAAGCAGGATCAAGCACCTAACACTTTTCTTCCAGTGTAAATCCTTTATGTCTCCTTTTACACTCATTCCTATCCTTTAGAGACTCATTGCCACTTCTTGGTCCAGAGGAGTTTATTAGTTACTGTTACTGTCACCTAGCTGTGAGGACAAGGCTATTCTCCTTCACACTGTGCTCCCAGGAGGGTCAAGTTTTGGTTACAGCCTCGAAACTTCATAGCAGTGAATCCTACCTAATGTTGCGGCCTTGGGTCCCGCACCAACATTACTGAATCTGTCCCATGTGATGACTTTCTAATCCTTCTTCTGCACTTTGGAGGTTCACAACTCCTACGCCCCATCAGGCAGACAAATAAATATCTTATGTAAACAGTGGACATTTGAGTTCTTTGACTGAAACATGATTTTTTAATAGAAAAGGCTTGCGATAACAATTGTCTGAAAGTGGAAAACTGGAATAGCCAAGAGGTTTCTGTCTCACCTACATGGGGTTAGACTAGTTCACCCTGTCTTTTTTTCTGTATTTTTTTTCAGAGGCAGCCCAAAACTCCCCAGAAAACACACTCTCCCCAGTTTGTAGCCAGCATATATAATTTTACTCTGCTCTTTCATTATATAATTCAGCCTTCAATTTTTCTCCTTTTAAAACTCCCACACGACGCATGGCTTATCTCTTTCATATTTCCAATCAGAAAACACACTATTTGGAGACAGAAAATAATTTTCAAATTAAGCTTATGAATAAGAGTAAATTATCTCCAGTATTTCTGCATGAGTCTATGAAAGCGTTGACCCAGTTCTAGCAGACAGAATGCCCCCACCTCCTGCTTCAGAGACCTGGTGTTATTCTGCTTTTTCTACCCGGTACCTAGCTGATCTATGATTGTTTTCTGCAGCTCAAAGAATGGCTGTCTTTCCATAAGTAGAATGACCATTTTAGTATCAATCCCAGTAGATTGCTTTGAGATCCTTTGGAAATGGAGGCTAGGCTTGTCATGTGGTGAAACTTGCCCAAAACTATCACTCAGAAAAAATGACATCTGAACTGCTTTGCCAGCTTTAACACTTCAGATGATTCTGGTATGTACTGGGAAAAAAATGAGGAAAGCTCAAATAGGTCGCCCAAAACTCTGAACTACATCTGCCCTGTTCCAAATGATTCAGGTAGGCAACAGAAAGAAACAAGAAGCACAGAGGAACTCTTTACATCATTGTAACATATTAGTGACCCCAGAAAAGACCATTAATTCGCTTAACATATGGAGAAAACTAAAGTAGCCTGATCTGACCTGAAACTGGTAAGCTAACTGGTGACTTACAGGCCATCTCAGTTAGGCAGCAATAAATAGTGAAAACAGTTGTTGCTGAGGGAAGGAACCACATCCCCAGATGTACAGCAACATCCAGGAGGCTAAGCTTCAGCTGGAACTGCTATGTGTCCAAGCTGGGCCACCAGGCAGATCTTGGACACTTTTACCAGCTGGGGTAAGCGAAATTGTGATTGTAAATCAAATCCCCCGATCTGGGAAACTTTATCTATTTTAATTTGTTGCCAGCCAGCACAAAATTTTGATTGCTAATTTGGATATTGAGAAAAAAGGAAAAAGTAAACAATTAAACGAACATTTAGGGAAACACCTTTCCTCCTGTTTCCCCAGCTCATCTTCAGTCAAACGCTGCTCCCACCCCTTCCTGGTCCCAGCTTCCCTTGTTTTTGTCATACCTCACACTCAGTCCTTTCAGGGATGTGATGGGCAGTACAGGAAGCTGAGGTTGGACCATAATGGGTTCTCTCTGACAGGTCATGCATTTTACTCGTTTTCCTTTGCTCTGGTGTGGGTCACACACGGGATGGGGTGTCCCCGCTCTGGTATGGATTCTCCACAAGCCACAGTCCCTCAGGCACGTCCCTGTTGTAGCGCGGAGCTTCACCTTCCAAGGGGGCATCTCCAGCCACGTACCCAGCAACGTCTGATTCCATGTGTCTCCTCACATATCTTCTCCCCTTTGTGGGTGCTGCTCTCTCTGAACCCTGAGCAGGCATGCCACCTGATCTTCTGACTGGCTCTGTGATGTGTGTGTTCTGCAGAGAATGCGTGGGTGTGTGTTTCATAGCTAGAAATTGCCAGCCACCCGCTAATCTCCCTTAGTAAATAAATCTTAGATCTTAAGTAACTGAGTGGTGTTCTTTTCTTGTGGCTACCTCACCCTAAATTGCCCAGCACAGCTTACTTTCCATTTAAAATTGTCTCTTTATTGTCGGGTTCAAGAATATGCGGCTAAACCAGGCAGCATGTTCAGATCCTTTCTGGGAGGCAGGCTCTGACCAGGAACCTTTTGCAGGGAGGTATCTTCAAGGAGATTTTTGTAGCCTGGAGAACCCAACACCAACTGCAGGAAGAGGAGAAAATGTCCATGCTGTGGGAGCGACCAGCTTGAGTGCCCAAGTCAAGGGAAGTGCCAGCACGCCACAGCAAACTGCGGCTCATGCTACCTGGGGTGTACTGCTTTAAAGCGTTTTCTGCTTTCTGCAAAAACATGAGAATATGCTAAAATAGATGATAAGAATATGCTAAAAATATGAATCTGCCTTAGCGGCTTTGTGATTTTTCCGGAGCTCAGAAGTTTGTCCAAATAGGCACTTGATTCTGCCTTCTGGAATAGTCAAAGTTTTAATAAGAGGTATTTTCCCCTGTGGCTGAGCTGGGGAAATGCAGTTTTCTTACAGGACGTCCTTGAGGCTAAATAAGCTGAAACCTTTTATAAGAAGCAAAATGTCTCAGTCACTGCAGTGATGTTAACTTAATGTTGCTTCTCCGTTTTATTAGGCAGATGTAGGGTCTTTAGTCTCTACCACTGGGTAAGTGCTTTCTCACCTTATGAGGCTAAGACAGTAGATGACATTTTTCTCTTAATGGTGAAACACTCATCTCCATGTCATTTCCATGACATCCCCAGCAAATGTATAGATTTTAAAATGCTTGCTTTTTTTTTTTTGAACCAAGGAAATGCTATCCCAAAGGGATATAGATCCCAAAAGTGTCTTATGTCTGATTTTTATTTAGACAACCACAGATGCATATAGCTATAGAGTCTCAAAAACATCACGATTTCTTTCTGCTTTGTCATGTGACTATGTCTTTAAAAATAATACAAAACAAAATATTATTGACAGTCTGCGGCTAGAGTGTTGTAATTGTTTCAGCATTTTCAAGAGGAGTGGGACTTCAGCCCTGGAGATCTAGAAATAAATGTCTAAATTCTTTCAAAATTACACTTGAGCTTCTCAAGCATTTGAATCCTTTTGCAAATTTTATGAAATATGTTCATAATAAAATAGAAGCGTAGATACTAAATGCTTGTAAATTGCCAGAAAATCCAACAAAATGCAAATCACAAGAAGAATGCACATTTTTTTCCAGGCTTGCACTGTGATTTGTTTTTTTTTGTTCCAGAGAAAGAAGGCACTGATAAATACATCAATGAGCTTTGAAGGGAGCTGCTGCATCAAGACAATTCGGCAGTGTTTTCTTGGCAGCATGTCAAGAATAGGGGCTACCTTCTTGTCACTGGTTCTGGCAAAGAAATCAGAGCTTTTCCAGTCCACAAATGGCAGAACATCAAAATGTTACAATGCTATGTTCCCAAAGATGATGAGCGGTTTCTCTCTTTAATGAAAGATAATGTGAATATACAGAATCCACATTTCAAATTTTACTGTGTAATGAGTATAACCCTGTTATTAGAAGTCCTAGAGATCAGAGGGGACAAGGCTTTATTTTTTCTAACTCAGCTTCTAATTTGTTGTACGGCCTTGAGTCAAGCCACTCCACACATCTTTGCACCTCAACTTCTCCAACAGTGGGCTGGAGACAATAAGAGTTACCCCACTAGGCTGCTGTGAGGCCAAATAGATCAGCATTTTTGAAAGGATTGAAACTGTAATATAAAAATTGTTATGTAAGTGTGAAGTAATAAAATGCAAACTAATGAAATACGATCAGACCTGTCACTGCTCATTTTCTGTTATATGCCCCTTGGGACAAATGAACTGCAAGTGAGACCTGAAATACTCTAACGTTACATCTGAACAACCACAGTAAAATGGAAAAATACTTATTTCAGATTCTAATCTGTATTAGCACCTTCTCCATCATTTTTTACATTCACTCTTACGTAGTGCGTTGCAGTTTGACTCCTGCCTTTCTTGGGTCTCATTCTAAAAGTCTTGTTTTGTCCTTTGTCTTCCAGTTGTCTTCTCCTAAATACTTGACTCTATTGCCCTTTGTATCTCCATGGTGACACCATTCCTTTAATTATACGCTTACTTTGCTCTTACTTTTATCTCTTAAGAAAGATAACTGTTCACTCCCTCGCCCTGCCCCAAATTTCCTGTGTCATGACAGGCAAAGGCATTTAGGATGTCCTGTACCACGGTCCACCCAGGGTCAAAGGGGCTAACTGATAGCACTGAGGTAGCACAATAGTCACAGGGAGCTTGGATGGCTACTGTAATGACTATGCACAAAAGGACTAGATAAGAGAGATGGGTGGATAAATAACCATGGCTTCACCAGATACTCAGCTGTGCAGCTGCAGTTCAGAGAATCAGACCCTTACTGTACAGAAAGGTTCTGCAAGACACAGCTATTTCCGGAAAATATTAACTAATTCCTGCAACGTACGTATATCCAGGGATGAGCTGTGCTTTGGGAGTCACACGAGCTTCCAGGAACAGAAGTACCACTGGTCTTGAAGCATCCTCCTGAAGACTGGCAGCGCAGGCTGTTCCTGGTCAGCGTCCTGCGGGTGCCCTGCCAGCAGCCCTAGTCACACTGCATGGCTCATCCCGGGGGAGCATTTGTCTGAGACTGAGTGACAGGAATGAGCTGGAGTTTCTCCCTGGGGTAGTCTTATTTCTGTTTTAATCAGTGTTTCTTTCATCTCGGACGTGATTGCTTTATGGAAGTGGAAAACATCAGCTTTTAGCATAATTTGGAACCTGTTATGTTAGCTCGGATATCCTTCACAGGGATGTTGGGAGGCCCTAATACCCCAGGCCATCTTTTTTCTCTGCTCCAGGAGGATGCTTTCTTCCAAAGCAAACATCAGGATGACTAAGAGAGGATCCCAGGTGCAGTGACAGTGACCAAGGCAGAGTATTAACTACTTAACCTCTCTTAACCAGCTGAGCCCCCAGTTTCCCCCAGGCCTTGCTCCAATCCCATTTCCATAACCCATCTGGAGCATTGTGTCCAGTTCTGGGCTCCCCAGTTCCAGAAGGACAGGGAACTGCTGGAGAGGGGACAGCAGAGGGCTACAAAGATGAGGAGGGGCCTGGAGCATCTCCCTTACGAGGAGAGGTTGAGGGACTTGGGTCTTTTTAGTCTGGAGAAGAGAAGGCTGAGGGGGGATCTGATCAATCCCTATAAATACTTAAAGGGTGGGTGTCAAGAGGATGGGGCTGGTCTTTTTTCAGTGGTGCCCAGGGACAGGACAAGGGGTAACGGGCACAAACTTGAATATATGAAGTTCCACCTAAACATGAGGAGGAACTTCTTCACTTTGTGGGTGGCAGAGCCCTGGAAGAGGCTGCCCAGGGAGGTCATGGAGTCTCCTTCTCTGGAGACATTGAAACCCCGCCTGGACACGTTCCTGTGCAACCTGCTCTGGGTGGACCTGCTTTGGCAGGGGGTTGGACTAGATGATCTCCGGAGGTCCCTTCCAACCCCATGTGATTCTGTGATTCTGTAACCCACAGAATAAAGGTGACAGCCTTCAAGCAGAGGCTAATACTTCACACGCGGACCAGGCAAATCACATTCAGCAAATACACCCGCCTGCTGTTCCTCTCAGCAATGGCACTGACACAAACACGTGAAGCAGCATGGCGGCACAAGCATCACCAATGCACCATTTTCCTAGGAAAGGGGTGAAAGGGGGAGTGGGAGAGGCCTGCTGAGGCATACGCCAAAGGGGCTTTCTACTTGAGCCAGCAGACAATGTCACAACCTAGACAGCAAAACAAGTCTGAAGCTGAAATTCAGATTATATCAGATGATAGTGTAAGCTTTCAGCTGGCCTCTGCCCATCTGCCTGGAGTCACAGCACCCTTCTGCCATACAGGGGGAGCTCGTTTTGGTCACGATGGTGGATATGAGCACAGAAGCTGCTGCTATGGGCAGGCTCCCTGTTTACACGGCGCAGGATGAATTACTGCCTCCCCCTCAGTACTAGCAACAAAACCTCACACTGTGGCTCCACCCTGTATGCAGTGGGGAGGAGAAGACCCTACTAGGCCTAGCAAGTTTTATTCCTGTGAGTCTCAGTGTCGTAATTCTTGACTTCAGTGCTCCAAGCAACTCCCTCGCTCATGCGAGGGTGAGCAAGAGCTGATGGTCGCCTCTCCGCAGCACTGGCAGGGCCCATTTCTGCCGCTCCGGCCAGGGGCACCTGCACAAACTGCAGGTGAGGAGGAGGAGGAAGGAGGTGGAAGAAGCAGCATGTCTCTTGCTGCTTCCCCAGATGACAGCAGGCATCCCTTTCCTCCTCATGCGCTGCTGGCGCCTGACGCGGCATTATGGCGCTGAGCAAATGGCACACCCTGGTCTCGCCAGCTCCCAGCAGGATTCCTTCCCTGTCAGCACACAAATACCCGCCAGGAAAAGCAGCCTGGATCTGCCACTACTGCAGGCTTTGTTTTGAAGGAGTCCCAGATTTCCTTGTATCTGCTTTTCCTATCTTCAGAGGGCCCTGAGGCACAGAGGGGGCCCCCCCCACATCCTCTGCCCACAGCTGGGGGTCCCACCTCAGCCCGAGGTGTCACTAGACAGTGAGGGCTAGTGGCTCCCTGAGGGATGTGGCCAGGGAGGCACCACAGGGGCCACCTCACTGCACCCAACAGGGGGAGTGGTGTAGGCCCAGGGATGGTGGCCAGGCCCAGGCACCAGGCCCTGACCATAAAACTCATCATGGTAATGAGGCAGGTCAAGATGGGAATCCCATCTGCAGGCCAGGGCCAGTGATGGCAGAGTTGTGGGGATGGGCCTGGCTCGGTGGAGCTCATGGCCGGGGCAGGGCTGTGGGGAGGTGGAGATCAGCCCTGTGCGGCATTGTTGTGGCAGGGGCTGAGATGGGGTCCTGGGCCACGGGCAGGGTGGCAGGGACAGTCAGGGCTGGTGGTGGCCTCGGGGGTCCGTCAGCTGGCTAGGGCTGTTCAGGGCCTTAAAATGGTAGAGAATGCCTCAGTGCATCCAATACGCTTCTGAAGACGTTCTCATATCCCCCAACTCTAATTAAAGTTCACATTGGTGGTATGGCAAGGCACAGCCAGGGGTGTGTGTGTGCCAACAGAACCAAAAAAAGGAGAAAAACTGACTTGTCTTGGTAGACAGGACAGAGGAAACCTGGGGTTCTGGGAAAATGTAGCAGAGAGGAGTTCTGGCAAAGCTGGCCCTTTATTTACAAACCCACACTGGGAAGAAATGCTAGTCACCCATTTTGGACCAAGCCTGTGATTTTCAAATGCATCTTTATTGATCGGTTGATTTAGCTCAAGTAGTATGAACTTTATTTTACAAGAACCTGCAGCTAACCAACACAAAGAAGAATTACCATCGTTACCTCGTACAATACCGGACTAGCGCAAAAACAGAAGTAAATGCCACAATCCAGTTAAAAGAACCGTAAAATAACTAAATTAAACTGTAAACTCTACATGTAACAAACGGCTGAGATTAGTCCCACACATGTCACTTATAAACCCAGCAGCGGGAGGGGAGGTCTGAATGCACAACCAAGCACCCCAGATGCCACCTTCTTCTCCCCTGAGTGTGTCTAAGCATAGGCTCACTCAAGACAACACAAAACCAGGTGCTTGGCAGCACACACGTGAGCAGCAGAGAAATGCACACCATCTTCCCGCATCTTGTCTTGTACCCTAGAGAGCCTCCTGGGTCTGTTCTCTGCTTCAGAACATCCAGAGCTTCCTAAAACAAGAGACTGGTGCGGATTTGCACCCAAAGGATGTGAGAAGAGCCTGGTAGTTGGAGTGGGCCAAAAAGAGAGGACTGAGCACTGCAGGCAGAAAATGCAGTTATCTAAGTTGGCATTAGGTACAAATCATCCAAACGCATTTATTCCAGATGAGCACATGATGGAACAACAAACAGTTCAGGATGAAAAAAGGGGAATGCTAACCCACTCATTTTATCCTTTGTTCCTCTGCTTTCTGTCTGCCCGTTATGACTCCTCTGTCGACATCTCTTGCATAGCTTCACTTCTCTCCCATTCATCTGCTACTTCCCATACCACACGGGCAGTGACCTCCTGCCCCACTACATCGCCTCCTTTATCTTCACACTGTTCTGCCAGTGACTCCCACTTAACACTGCCAACCTGCACTTCTGCCTCATGTACCTCTGCAGCACAACAGTGAGAGAAGGCTGAAAGCTGATTTCCTGTCTCCCGCAATCAGAGGAGCACTCATCTTGATTGCTCATTCCTGAGGAACGCTGAGAACTGGGATCTAACTTCATGTAAATAGCGCAAACACCTTCAACTTATTTTGGAATCTGCCCGTCTTCTTCATCCTTCTTGTCTCTTCCTCCCTCATGGTCCCTCCCTTAAATGTAGGAATGTTTATAGTAATTCAGGTCAAGCTCTCTGATTTTAAGATTAAACCCCAGAATTTTCCTGAAGGTCAGCTCACCCCCCAAACCCCATCCCATCATCAGAGTTATGGCAGTTATGGGAAAATCTGCTGTTTGTGCCACTGGGAAGAAACTGCTTTGGCATGACAGCATAAGGCTTGCACAGGACAGCATCTATCTGGCACCTTTCTAAGAACAACACTGGCTTAAAATAAAATAATTAAAAAAAAATAATCTACAGAGAATCTATTCCCCTTCCCCTTGAAGTCTAAAAGCACCTCTCTTGCGGCAAAGAGTGGCACTGTTGTCCAATCACAAAAAGCCAGCAAAACACACGTGGAAGCAACCCATTTCTTCCGCTTCTGCATGTGGTGCAAGAGCTGTACAGGGACGAGACATGGAAGGGAAGGCTAAACCCACAGGACTTCTGCCATCTTCAAATCTGCAGAAGACTGGTACCAATAGATAATTTTCTGTGTTCACCAATAACAAGACCATTAGTAATTAGTTGCTTTAATGCACAGCAAGGGAGACTGAAGTTAGGTAGCAAGAAAAGCTCTCTCGCTTGTAGGCTAGCTAGGAACTGGAACAGACTATTTTAGCAGTCTCCAGGGTCAACCTCAGTGAAGTTCACTAAGGACAAGTTGCATGAGCAGCCATGGTGGACATGTTTGGTATACTCAGTCCTGTCTCAGAGCTGGAGTGGGCTAGTCATTCTCTTGAGGTCCTTTCTAGCCCTATGCTTATGAGTTTATCAGTTGGCTGATAGGGTCGTCTCAAATTTTTCTGTCCAGCACTTGCAACTAAAGCGACAAAGGAAAAAAATAAATAAATTCCTTCCTTCTCTTCCCCCAACCTTCATGTCTCACAGCTGAGGAGTTCCCAGCCCTCAGAGTTAGCCCTTCTAATACTGATGGAAGTGACGGGAAACGCAATACTCTTGGAAGGCTTCACAGGTAGCAGCCGTAGTGAGGACCGTCAGCGCAGGACAGCCTTGTGTGGGCAGGGTGATGTATTTCACAGCTCACTGAATGCTCACAGGAGTGCAGCCCGTGCCACGGGCAAGGCGTGACAAGGTCAGTGTACAATACATGGCATGCCTTCTTCATCCAATGGAAGGGTTACACAAAGATGGCCATCCTGCCCTGTCACTCTCCTGGAGCTCAACCACACTGGCTTGTCCAGCAGCCTCCAATACTGGCTAACTACTTCCAGCTGTGGCAAGAAAAGAACTACAAACAGTGAAGTCTCCCCTTCCCTCAGCACAGAACTCCTCATTAGCCTCTCAGTTCACCTTTTCATACACCGTCCCCTTACCCTCCCTCCCCTCAATTTAAAAAAATAACGGTTATAATTAATGCATGGAAGGTGATGGCATTGTGCATGTGGTTCACTTCCAGTTCTCTTCCCCTCTTCTCAGGCATCCTCCTTCCTCCTCTCCAACTTTCCCCCCCC
>JAHREE010000372.1:258865-296346 GCA_033628505.1 Tringa tobata
GGTCCAGACAACTCCTTGCCCCGGTGCCGGAGCCCTGAGGCCTTCCCTTCCTCCTGAAGCCATTGCGCTGGCAGTGTCCGCCATTTGCTGTCCCTGCTGGGAGTGCACAGCTTCCTGCTGATACCATTGGCTGAGTATAATTCTTGTACATCTTATATCAGTATCGGGATTAATACTGGTTCTTTAGTATTATTGTTAATTATTTAGTCTTAGTCTATTAAATCTATTTATATTTCAACGCTTGTGTTTCCTTCTGGTTCCTGATTCCTCTTCCCGGGTGGGGAGGGGTCATCAGGTAATAGAATAATTGTCTAAACGACAATAGAGTGTTGTGGGTTTTTCTCAAACCATAACACAATGCAACGAAATGCCATGGCGATGGGAACCATACCAGCTTGCTTTTCCTTTTCAGCGTAAGAAGGGTGGCGTTATGGGAGAAGCAGAAGTCTTCACTCTCCTGCCACGTGGCCCCCTCTTCTGACAAGTAGAAACAAGTGTCGCCTCCAAGCCATTTCCAGTTTACAGGGCAGAGCGCGCATGTGGGTCCTGGAACAGAAAGAAGCCAACAGTCCCTTATAAACAGCCAAAGGAAGAGCAGAGGAGTCTACATGCATAGACCTGGAAAGCCAAAGTCATGCAGAGCTGAAGTGAATGAAGCACTTTATGGGTCACATCTACGCTCATTGTTTTGTTTTTTTTTTTAAAACTGATTATTTCATCTGATATGGCATATAATACCCTTGTTTAATCTGATATAAGGCCTAACACATAGACTTAAGGCTGTGTGAGCAGTAGTTCTACTTACTATCGTTCTCACCGCTTGCATCACCCATCAAGCACAACCTCTCCTTTAGTCCTTGCAAGTTTTCATCATGTCCCGCAGGTGCCTTAGAACCTCTGAGACCTGGAGTTTATAAAGACGTTCTTCATGAGACAAAAAAGCTGTGACAACACTACTGCATGATATATGCTTCATCATATATTGCAAGTTAACTTTTTGCAACAGTGTGCTCATGTGCAACTCTGAGGCTACAGTGTCACATACTGTGAGCAGATGGTTAAAGAGATTTCTAGATTTTAAATGCAGTTTCATCATAGTGCCGTTGCAGGCCACTTAAGACTAAAAGACTAATAAAAGACTAAAATAAAGCAAAAAAAAATATGCTTAGGAAGCATCTTGAACTAATCATATAGGTCTTGAAGGAAGTTTTTGAAAAAAAAAGGAAGTTTGAAAAAACCTAAAATTCTAAACATACTTCAGGTTGAAAAACCCTTTTATTCTTAAAGGCTCATAGAACTTCTCTGAAGAAAGTGGGGAGAGTTTTCTTTATATCTCTTCCTCAACAGCATTTAGATACTGGCTTTTGGTAGCAACAGCTCAGAATGACTATGTCCAGTCTCTGTGACAGAAAGTGTAGACAAGCATGTCATACATGATAAAAGATAATATATATATGAGAGTCTTCAGTTCTCTTGCACATCTCAGACAAACTGGGATGACCAAGTAAAACAGAAAAAGTGAGATTTTCTCATGAATCTCAGTGCTAGGTGTACGTCCATTTTTAACATGCTGGTATGAACCAATTTAAGACAGTAGTCTACAACCATGAAACGTTAGTCTACAAACATGAAAGGTTTATCAAAGGAATGAGACAAGAACTCCTATTCCTGTAGAATGGAGAAACTTGAACAAGTGCAGAAGAGGGGAAGGGAAGCAACAAACTGATTTACGAAAGTCAACATTAGAATTTTATAAACTAATTCAAATTAGCAAATAAATGAGCAATAGGTGGATGAGGACAGAATCCATTCCTCCCACTCTGTCCAAAATATATCATCTTGATTTCTATATCCTTACTCTGGGAACAGGTCCAGACTTAAAAAAAAATTGCTTTCCTCAAAGCCTTATGTGTGCCAAGCTGCAGAGGGTTCATCGCAGGCAATTAGGAGGAGAAGAAAGGACAGTATATGTGGGGAGGATGAGCTACGACTGTCCTCGTTGCAGTCAGTCTGCCACCTTCCTTCAGTGCCGTTATTTCCAAGGTGTCAACATGAATAAAGGAACGCAGAATATTTCAGCACTTACCGAGGACCACCATTCCTATGGTGAGGGCCAGGCACAGGGCAAACAAAGTGAAGATTGCTGGCCACCATACAGCAAAGGGAAGAGAGCGCCCTGGGAGAAACCGACAATTTTTATGAGGGCAGGCACCCTGTTCTGCAGCACTCCCAACCCTCTGCCCCACCACCAGATGACTCTCTAAAGACTTCCCCTTCCAGGCTGTATTATATTTTAAGGATCAACCCAAATGCAGGCTGAGGAGAAGATGCGGTGCCTCTGTTAAAGGCGTCTGTTCGAGATGAGTCACTGGGCATGGTTTAAACGGAACAGGCTGGGCGTTCCTTGTCTTTGACAAATGATGAAACTGTGAAACGTATCGCTATAATATATGATAACTGTGAAACAGATCACTATAATAGCGATCTTTTGAAGTAGGGGATGCTCCTGCTCTCCTTTGCCAGTACTGTATTACTGCTTTTATGTTTGCATACCGTCCTTACCCGTTGCCCAAATCCTTCCTGCTCTCAGGGCACACAGTGCTCAGGCTGAAGCCTGGTTCAGGAAAACTCTGGAGTCTAAAATACCTGCTGAGGTTTCCCTGGATTCAGAAGTTCCTGAGAGTTGCCCATCACCAGACAGTCCTGGCATTGCAGTATGGTGGACCTTTCATATGAAGAGTATTTAACTCAAGACTGGATGCCCTCTTGAAGTACATGGTTTAGCCCAACTAGAGCTATGGGACTTGAGGAAGGGAAATTACATGACCCATACATTCAGGCCCAGTGCTGCCTCATCCCTTCTGGCCTTAAAGGCTACATTGTAAGCTTTTTCTGAAAAATTGAGGTCTAGAGGGCAAAACAGGAAAGTTTTTTCCTATTGAAGTCAGACTGTCCTGTCTCCATAGCCATTTCCTGTAATAATAAATAAACAATAAGTAAAACTACCCACATTAAAGCTGATTCCTACATTACAGAGTTTGATCCTGAAGTCTTTTCCTACAGAAATTTAGGGCAAGCAACGGCAGTATTTCCACTCCATGCATTTTCACATTTATTCATGCTGGTTTTTGTCAGACAAAAAAATACAAATAGTGCATAGAAATAAAAATTAAACCTATAAATATATATTTTTTTAATTTACTGAGCTGGACAAGAGACACTGTTCCTATTGTCATTGTCTACTATAGGGCAGCAAGTTCAAAGAGCAAGTATCAGTCATACCTTGGTTGAAGTTCAAGGACATGTAGTGTCTGACTGGATGCTGTGGCAGGTGATTTAAATGAGAGTATCCATCCTCTTCCTCTGTATTCATATGCATTATCCGAGAACTCATCCGTGGTTCAGTAATGGTCCTCTTAAAAGACGGACTGAACGATTTGTGAAGGAGAAGCAGAAAGAAAAGCAGAAAGAGGGAGGGTATAGGAGAATGAGTCACACTTCAAATGCCCTAAGGCAAGATATTCTTATTCAAGTGTTATGTGTGACTCCTCCCTTTCCTCCCTCAGGGATGGAACTCCTCTCTTCCCACCCATCACATCTCACCCTGGGTCTGGGACATGTAGGCATGACATGAGTCCCAGTAATAGTATGGCCTGGTAGCTCCCCTCTTTCCAATTTAACCTTCCCATGACTTTCATCTCCTTTGAACCTTCCACATTTTAAAACAGAACAAACACCTTCGATTCATCTCAGAGGCAGACTAACTTCAGCTGCAAATAGCTGCTGAAGCTATTTAATCACACAGAGGAGGCAGAAGTGCTGTCCACAATCTAATGTCATCTTCTCAGTGGGACAAGTAGGAAATGTGGGAAATCAGGATGTGGGTAAAAAGGCACAGACAGGATTTAAAAATAAGAGAAGTGAGCCCTTGTGGCAAGGGCTAGCCACATACTGGACTGACCTAGCAAGAGTGCAGCTAGCAGAGCAAAGGAGGTGCTGATTCCCTTTTCTCCATCATTTCTGAATATGTAGCTAGAGTACTATGTCCAGTTTTGGGCTCCCCAGTAAAAAAAAATAAAAAAAATAATAAAAAAAAATCCCATAAAATACATAAATGCTAAAACCGGTCAAGAAGGTTGCTTAGGACCTGGAGCACTTGATTTACAGAGGCAGACTCTGGCAACCGGATTTGTTCAGCCTGGAGAAGACAAAGCTAAGGAGAATCCAACTGCCATCTCTCACTGCATAAAGGGGCTATGGAGAAGATGGGGCCAGACTCTTAGAGGTATACAGTAAAAGAACAAGAAGTAGGGTGGTCAGATATTGGAAGAGGTGCCCAAAGAGGGTGTGTCATCTCTGTCATTGGAAATTTTCTGAACTTGACTAGACAGGGACTGGACTAATCTGATCTAGCTTTGAAATTAGACCTGCTGAGCAGGAGTTTGGACCAGATGGACTTCAGAGGTCCCTCCAAAATTGAATCTTTCCATGACTTTGTAATCTATGAGTATGAAGGGAAGACTCACTAATGATTTTTAGGGGGGAATGCCCAAGGGAACCTGAAATGGCATCATCTGTTCCCCTTTCTTGTAACTTGGAGAGAAAAACTTAGAAAGTGAGAAACAGACTGAATAATACATTTTTTTTAGTAACTGAAATTCTCTGCACCACCCAACTTCAGTAGGAGCCCCTTTTTCTTTTTGCAAAGCCCTGCTCACACCTTGCTGGCCCTTCTGCACAGTGCTGTGGACTCTCCCCTTTTTCCTCTGGAAGTTTCCGTACCAGGAGAACATAGGATGTATCAAAGTCACCATGTGAAGAGAGAAGTTTCAGCAAGGTTGCCACCTCACCTGCTGCCTCAGGTGTTTCAGATGAGTAGATGTTTATTTAACTTAACAGAGAAAAAAATATGAAAACTGATGGAGTGAAGGCAAGGACAGAGTGAAGGATGATGGTCCATGGACAAAATTATACCAGTTGAGAGACCGTGTTAAGGAGTGAAGATACTGTGGAAAAGACCAGGGCAGGCTCAGACTGATGTGATAGTGAGATTGTGTGACTGGAAACCTGTCATTAGAGATGCTTGAGCCAGATTGAGAGCTGTGTCAAGGAGTCTGGCCATCCCCAGGAAAAGATGCATGGCAGAACCATGGTGTCTTAAGTGCCATTGTTTGAAAGGAACCTGTGGAAGTCACGTGGTTCAACCTCCTCTTCACAGCTGGGGTAGCTTTGAACTGATGAAGTTGCCCAAGGGCTTGTCCAGTCAAGTTCACACAGTCTCCAAGGTCGGAGATCTCACAGCCTCTCTGGATACCTGTTCCTGTCTTTGGTCACCTCCACTCTGAAGAATGTTCTCCTTGTGTCTAACTGGGATTTCCTACTACAGTTTCTGTTAATTGCCTCTAGTAGCGCTCTAATCAGCCCTGGCAGAGTGCAGGTATGAATATGGGGACAAGATAGAGGGCCCCAAAGGAGCACTTGCTGATAAAGAGCTGGTCCCATGTCTGCCATTCAGCTGTGCTCTTGGGCACCTTCTTGTACCCTTTTAGTCACCCTTTAGTGATTTAAAAGCATATCAGTGAAAGATGTTATAAGGCTTAAATTTTTTAGGATCCTGATTTGAAAAACAAAGAACAGAGAAGGAAGATCCAGGAACAAATGAGCATCAAATTCTTTAGCAAGACCTTCACAGGGTAGGCGTCTTTTTCTTGCTTGCTTTCTACAGACAGTGTCTGTGAACACAGATTGTCATCATATTCCTTACCATCTTGCTGACAGAGCGTTTCAGCCTGTGAGCACTGGCATCTGCTGCCAAGTCTGAACCCCCTCCAGGGCAGCAGGTGTGCTCACGACAAGGATGATGGAGGCCACCAGGAACGAGAGACGATGCACTGGAGGGCTTGGAGGAGAGAATGCAGTGGAGGATGTGAAGAAGCACTGTGCAGCCAGGGTGTTTGCTTCAACTCTTTTATTTCTGAACCTGCCTTCCAGACATACATGAACTCTGTTTTTTCCTATCCAGCAGCTCCTCCCACGGCTCCTCTCATTTCTCTGTCTTTGTTATCTCCTTGTAGATGGGCAAATGTAAAGCTGTCATGCTTCCACTTCAGAATGGCACTACTCATTCCCCCTTTATTCACTTCGCCCCCATCTCCTTCACTGTCCATGTCCTGTTTGAAGGGATGTTGAAGCCAACAACTCATCTTTAGTTCCGAAACCTTTCAAAATTTATGGAGTCTCAGGATCTACCAAGGGCTTTACTCTCACACAATATTTCATACTCGGTTTTATATTCCATACAAAATGTGCTTCAAAAGAACCACTTCTCCAAACTTCCCAGTGCCAGAGAAAGATTGTGGACCTTTCCTACCCCCAAAGATAGTGGACCTCCCTGAGCAGCTTATGTCTCGGACTCCATCCGTGTGTAGGCAGGAGAACTTTAACAACATATGAGACAGAAGGCAGACTGGATGAAATAATGAATTTGCTTTAATTTAAAATACTAGATACTATAAATTGTTCCTTCTGGAATGTGTTGCTCTTAACAGGAGAACAGCCCTTTCCAAGCTGCCGGGACCAAATGGAGTTCACTATATAAAGATATGGAAATAGTTTACAAAGATCATCCAGCCATAGAAAAGAAAGAAAGAAATGTACCCTGCAAGTTACCACCACTGACCTGACCTTCCTGCAGTAATAGGGAATGCTCCCTAAAAAGTCACACCAGGCAGTGCACAGGAAACCCATGTTTTCACGATGCAGCCACCAAACAATGGCGTACAGCAGATTGCTAGGAAAAAATCAAGAGTCAGTTCACAGGAAGAAAAAGAGGTAAAGCGTGGCAGCGTAGAAGCCTGCTGTGAATTATTTTTTTTCAAATTGAGTGGGTTGAAACAGATGAAACACTGTACCTTCCTTGCATTGTACCTTGCACTTCCTACTGCAATAGTAAGGAATTCTAGATAGTTAACTGGTATTTGCATCCATAAATTAAGACTTGGCTCTACTGAGTATAGTGAATTCATTCAGTTCACAAATATCTTTTGGCACATTGGGACAAGGGTTTCATTTTTAACCAAGGAACTGCTTCAATCTTTGAGAATATTTTCCAAGGAAATATTAAATATTAAAGACATATTATTATTTTCTCATTTATTTTTAGGAAAGTCTCCAAATACTAAGGCATACACACATAGACATGAGGAGTATATATACAAGGAATATATGCATATGTAATACAAACCAGATGCTGACATAGGGAACTTCAAAGAACTCATGCAATGAAACTCCACCCAGAAAAGTGGAGGCATTGTATTCTTTCAAGAAGTATGACAAGTGCTGTAATAACACGTGATGCATAGCACGTACCTTGGACTCCAGAGATCCCAAACAGCTCCCAAAGAAGAGCTCAAGTAAGATTTGTGGCAATGGATTCTGCATCAGCTTGAGTAGTGATTGTGTGTAGCTCCAAATGCAACACATAATTATTATCCTCCCTGCTATTCACACAGCAATTAACATTATGGTTACATTGAAGTTATTCAGGTAATGTTTTAATCCAGCCATGACATTTGACTTTACTTTTAACAGAAATTATTTCAAGACATTCCCTGTAGTCTTCTAAAAAATAGGGTTTTTTTCTATAAATATTAATGCATATGTGAAAAGAGTTTTATGGATTAATAGAGCCTTGTGTTCTTTCTGTATCTCTGTACCTCAAACAGGGGAACAGCCAGAAGAGTAGATTTAGGAAAGAAGGTATGCCTAGGCAAACTGATCTAGAAGAGAACTATGGGTGGAGAGTAGTTAGTGTGTAGAGTAAGTAATTCAGACAGTAAATTATCAAGGATGCAGCTGGGCTGGTTTATGACTGGCAGGTGTTAGCGTAAAGTGCTGACTAAAGCTCAAGAAATATAGAGACCTACAAGAATGTGTGGCTGTCAACCTAACGAGACACACAATAATCATTGCTCGACTGTAGCTAATTCCTTCATGTTGCTTCTTAGGCCTGTGGTTTTTAGCTTTGTAGTTTTTTTTTTCTCTCTCTCATTTGTGAGCCTGGCAGGGAAAATGCATTTAGTCTCTAATGACCTGTCCATTTGAATCACCATTCTGAGAAGACTGCATGATAAACAAACAAAAATAAAAATACGTTTAAAAGTTCCAGCTCCTAAAGTTGGTATCTCACAGTGGCAGATCCCACATCCCTTCTTGCAGCGCCTCTTCAGGTGAAATGAACAGCCCCTTTCTCACAGATCCATAATTGCTTTGTTGAACAGGAGTGGCTGGCATAAATAATCTGTCCGTAGACAGAAGCACAGAAGACGTTGTCATATAACACGACCCTAGGAAACGAAAAGATATGGCTTAATGATGTCCCAATGACATCATGTGATCTATATTCGGACCATTTCTAATCATACTGATTTGTCACTGGAATGCAGAGTTATTTTCCCCTTTGCTATTTCATTTGTGCTAGGTGGTCCTTTTGTGTCTGGTGCATGTGATGGAGCTGTACTTTGCCACCCATTGTTCCTTACACGGGACACGAATTCAGACCTCCACAGCAGATGCTATGATCTCCACGCTCCTTTGTCACTGCACATGTGACAAACATGGGAAAGAGGAACCACAGGTTTCATATAATTTACTGGGGCCCATCAGATAGAACCATGCTGGTCCTAAGTTAGGAAGGCTTACCGTTTCGTCACTTCTTTTGAAAAAGCCGTTCCATCCTCCCAGTACCAGCCACCCCTTTCTTGTACGTATGATAATCCGACCCAGTAGAGCTGTGAATCCTGTGGCAGAGAAACCTGTAGGTGTGGGAAAATCATCACAATATTTCAAAAATAAGACCCAAGTTCGTGTACCTTGCATCTGTGAAAGTTCTGCAACCGGAGGAGGTAGCTCTTGCTCAGTAGGAGAGTAACACCTTGTCCATGCTTGCTCTCCATGAGGCAGTGCTGACTGCTCTAATTATGGGATGATTCAAATACCATTGTTTGTTGAATTGCCACAGACAAATGCACCCTGGATCTGTGAAAACACTGCTTTTTTAAAGGAAAAAGGGAAAAAAAAAAGAAGGCAGCTTTATCTGGTTTGCCTTTCAGTTTCTATACTGCCTTCAGGTATCTGCAGCACAGATACAAATATGGGAGCGCCAGTTAAGACCCAGTTAGAGTCAGCAGAGATCTGGCCAACGGATCCAGTGGAGCCTGAGAAGTGATTCGTCTCACCCAGTGGGAGTGCTACTGAATAGTGACTGTATTGGCCAGATTTCCCACTGGCTGTAAGGAAGTAGCCTGGGGAAGGAGCTCGGAAGGCACCGACCTCTTACACTGTAGATGCCTGAAGCCAGGTGAGATGAATCCCAGCCTAGAGGGCAGAGCCCGTTGCCTAAATGCAGGCCTCCAACAGCTTTTGAGGTTCTCCAGCCTCTCTGAGGTCTTCGCATATGGTTGACGGAGAAGACCCAGCACCTATGGGAGAACTGTGCCTTGCTGAGGCATTATTTGGAGGTCAAGCAGAATACCCGCGGGCATGTCAGATAGCCCTAGAAACCTATGCTTAGGCACCTGAAAGAGGTTCCTCAGCGTCTTAGCCTGCTCAGATCTTCCAGATGCTCTACTGCTGCTTTGTAGGGTGCTTAGGGACTCATCCAAAATCTAAAATCCACAGCTGACACACATCCAGACCTTGCCTGGCCTCAGTATGGCTGCAGCTGCCTATACCAATCATGGAAGAAAAACCAAGCACCCAGACATCTGAAATCCAACTATCCAGGGCTTTATATAGCATAACAAAAGCATCTCTTGAATTTAGCATTGAAGCTGTGGTATTCAGGTGTCTCGCAATGGTGAATCATGATCCTGACCTCGGGATGCTGCTAAACGCAATAATAAAGCATTTCTCCTCTTCCTATTTTATCTCTACCCTTTAAAAAGCTCTATGTGGTAAAAAGACAACAAGGATGTTTGGGCTTTGTTGAAAAAGAGATTCTCAGATATGTGTGTACAAAAAGGAAAAATAGGGTCTTAACAGCAAATTACAGATCTTTCATTATTCAGAAAAAAAAAACAACCACCAAACCAAATAAGTAAAATTATTAATTGCCTAGACATTTTTCAGTTGTCATAACATAATCATCTGCTGTGACGTGATTAACACCACTCTGTGAGGGTATGACCCAAGGTCAGAAAACAACTTTCAGCAGTCACTTTGCACCGCAGGGTGCCGGAACCCCCTCCGTAAGACTTGTAGAAAGAGATAATGGAAACATGCCTTCTGTGTGGTGGGTCTCTCCTCCGTGGTATAATGCACAATTTTTTTTTTCTTTGTGAAAACCTAATTGTTAGCTAATTAAAGTATTTTATACAGTGGCTTATTCTATTTCTCATAATACACAGTTTCACTGTTTCCCACAGCACACAGTTTAGAAAGTGTCGCAAGTTGTGACAGTCTTGTGACTTGCAGGAAGGCTACTGGACCCGGAGAAAATTAAATACAAGCACTGTAAACGATCAAACTCACTTCTGCCTACAAGTTAACATAAAAGAATGCATGAGGTTAAGACGGTACCATCTTTGCTGTGTCTTTCAGCACAAGAAGAGTGGCGTTTCTTGAGGAACAGAACTCCTGGCTTTGCTTCCACGTTTTCTTCTCCTTTGAAATGTAGAAGCAGCTGTCAGCTCCACTGTTTACCCAGCTGGCTGGACAGACAGCACATTTTGTTCCTAGAAATCAGAGAAAGTATTAGGCAGGTCCACAAGGACATAGGGTGTATCATCAGCAAGTTGGCAGATGACACCAAGTTAAGCAGGAGTGTTGATTCCCAGGAGGATAGGGAAGCTCTACAGAGAGACCTAGATAGATTGGATCATTGGGCCAGCACCAATGGGATGAGTTTCAACAAGGGCAGGTGCTAGGTTCTGCACTTGGGCCACAAGAACCCCCTGCAGCGCTACAGGCTTGGGGAAGTGTGGCTGGAGCTGCCTGGAAGAAAGGGACCTGGGGGTTCTCATTGACAAGCGGCTGAATATGAGCCAGCAGTGTGCCCAGGTGGCCAAGAAAGCCAACGGCATCCTGGCTTGTGTTAGAAATAGCGTGACCAGCAGAAGCAGGGAGGTGATTGTGCCCCTGTACTCAGCACTGGTGAGGCCACACCTGGAGTATTGTGTCCAGTTTTGGGCACCTCAATCCAAGAGAGATCTGGAGGTGCTGGAGCGAGTGCAGAGGAGGGCAACGAAACTGGTGAAGGGCCTGGAGAATAAATCCTATGAAGAGAGGCTGAAGGAGCTGGGACTGTTTAGTATGAGGAAGAGGAGGCTGAGGGGAGACCTCCTCACTCTCTACAACTACTTGAAAGGACACTGTAGAGAGGTTGGTGCTGGTCTCTTCTCACAGGTAATTAATGACAGAACGAGAGGGAATGGCTTCAAGCTCCAACAGGGTAGGTTTAGACTGGACATGAGGAAAGAATTCTTCACAGAAAGAGTGAAGAATTGGAATAGGGCATTGGAATAGGCTGCCCAGGGAGGTTGTTGAGTCACCATCCCTAGATGTGTTTAGGAGACAATTAGATGTGGTGCTGAGGGATATGGTGTAGGGGAGGACTTTGTCGAGTAGGGTAGATGGTTGGACTTGATGATCCCAAGGGTCTCTTCCAACCTAGATGATTTCTATGATTCTACAAATACAGGGGCTTGAGTGAGGAGAGGTTAAAGGTAGCCATGAATCAGCCTAGTTCTTCAGGGGCGAAAGACAAGTTGTTTTGCACGTTAGTGTGCACACACCCGCAGCTCGCATACTACCACAGTTAACACCAGGCACTAACCAACCAGATCTTTTCCCTCTGATTTCATAGTCCCTCAGTCAACGGGCTCTGAAAAGGAGGTGATTTGTGTTTATTTACATAGCAACCGCATTTACCGTTTTTCTCCTTCCCTTCCAAACACAAAGCTTCCCTCATTTCCTGCAGCTTCTTTCCTTCCTCAGGATCCTTGGAAACCTGAAAAACTGAAAGGGATCGAAGTGTTCATCAAAGATTTTTTTAAAAAAGCTTTTAATTTGTAGCTTTTGGCCTTCTTTTAATTTTTGTCTCCTTCATTTGTATGTCCACCATTGTGTGTACATCATCCACATTTTCTTCATCACCAGGAGAGTTGTGCAGCACTGGAAGAAATCACCTGGGAAAGCGGGGGGCATCTCCACCTTTGATGATTTTCAAAAGTCATCTGGACAAAGCTACAGATTACTTTATCTGGGGTTGGTGACAGTCCAGCTTTGAATGGTGGGGACTAAGGGGTGCGTGTCAGACTAGAAACCTGAAGAATTCCCTCTGAGCTAACATTTCAGTGATGCCATGGACCACCCTGACTGTTCATCCTGGGCACTCGGAACTGCTTTCCTCCTTCCAAAAAGACACTGGGGACTCTCTGCCTCTGCTTCCAAATGTAATGTGCCATCATCTTTTGCCATTAATTAAAATGTTGCTTCGGAAAATCTGCTGCAATCGTTGGGCAAATGCACCAGTCCCAGTGGTCTGATGCCAGGATTGCCCTCCGTGAGAAAAGCTTTCAATCCAAGAAGAGGCAACCGGGAAATATTCCAGTAATAGTCACAGGAGGGCACCATTATCCAGATAGTGTGGCTAATGAGATGAGTTTCTGCCCTGGGCAAACTCATCATTTGAGAAATGGATGAGGGTTAAGGTTGGGGTTAGGGTTTGTCAGCAGTTAGGGTAAGGGTTAGGTATATACGTTAAGGCTGGGATTAGGTTTAAGGTTGGGGTTGGGGTTAGGAGTGGGGCTAGAGTCATTATGATTAGGGTTAAGGTTAGGCATTAGGTGTTACCTTTAGAGTTATGATTTAGGATTAGGGTTGGGGTTAGGTTTAGGAGTGAGGTTTATGCTTAGGCATAGGGATTGGGATAGGGTTAGGGATAAACTTTAGTGTTAGGATTAGGGTTGTTAATGTTAGGCGTTAGGTTTAGGGTTAGAGTCAGTTAGATTTAGGTATTACATTAGGATTAGTGTCACCCTTAGAGTTAGGGTAACTATAAATGCAGATATTAGTGATTAGTCTGGAGAAGAGGAGGCTGAAGGGAGACCTCATTGCCCTCTACAACTCCCTGAAAGGAGGTCGGAGAGAGGTGGCTGTTGGCCTCTTCTCCCAAGGGAATAATGACAGGAGCAGAGGAAATGGTCTGAAGTTGCACCAGGGGAGAATTAGACTAGATTTTAGGAAGAATTACTTTCCTGAGAGGGTGGTCAGTCCCTGGAACAGCCTGCCCAGGGAGGTGGTGGAGTCACCATCCCTGGAGGTATTTAAGAAACGTGTAGACGTGGCACTTCAGGGCATGCTCTAGTGCCTGTGTTTGTTGTGTTGGGTTTTTTGTGTGTGTGTGTATGGTTGGCCTTGATGATTTCAAAGATCCCTTCCATCCATGAAGATTCTGTGTGATTTTTGTGACCCCAAGTGACCTGTGCTGACCATGATTTGCGCGGGGGCTTTTGTGGCAGAGCTGTACTGTTGCCCTTCTTGCTGGATTATTTCCACTGGGGGAAACCCGGACACCGGGGAAAGTTTTCTGGGGTGAGAAGAAGTAGTTGTACAGCTGGAATTCACTCCAACAGCCACATGTCCAGACACAGCAGTACTTACAGAGGGCCAGCAGGGCTACCAGCCCCGACAGCAACACCAGGCACAACACGAGGAAAGCAAAGGCCACTGTCCGCCATAAGGAAGATGAGGAAGAGGCTCCTGAGATGAATAAAAAAAACATTCAGTGACAAAACCAACAGCTTTCCTCACCACACAGTGATATTACCTCCTCTCCGACAGCACCAGTTCACCTTTATACCTTCTGCAGAGCCTCTTTTTTTTTTTTCTTTCTTACTGCAGTACTTGTTATCACTGTTCTGAATTTCCTGGAGTTATTTTAAGAAAATATCTATTTATCCACTGAGAATATTTAATAACTGAGGCTCTAGTGTTTTAAAACAAAAACTCTTCTCATGAGATAGTAAACGGATTATATTTTGCAGTTCCCACAGTCCTGGAAATAATAAAACAATCTCTAAGACTTCTCTACCTTGCAAAGGGAAAATTACCATCTAGCTTTGAATAATAACTTCTAGAACTTGTGATTGGGATTTCTAAATGACTGCAATGTTTGAACATTAAACTGTGAACATTAAACATTTAAAAAAATTCTTTTTTTCTGGCTTCCTCTGAATTTCCACTGTGGTTCAATGTCTAATCAGGAAACTATAGTTCTCCAGATCTTTACAGCTGACTAGCCACCTGACTATCCCATGATTAAAATGTTTTCTTTTATATACACATATATTAGGAAACATTTCTTTACCGAAAGGGTTATTGAGCATTGGAATAGGTTGCCCAGGGAAGTGGTTGAGACACCGTCCCTGGAGGTGTTCAAAAGATGGGTAGACATGGTCCTCAGGAATATGGTTTAGTAATTTTTATTCCTATTTCTTATTTATTTTTTTTGTCAGAGTTAGGTTGATGGTTGGACTAGATGATCTTCAAGGTCCCTTCCAACCTGGATGATTCTATGATTACATATATATATATGTAAAGCATATATATATATTTATATGCATTTTTCCCTTTTGGGAAGCAGCAGTCTGCAATTTTCTTTAATCCTCTTTCATATCTACTTTAGAGTGCTCAGGTTACTTGAAAAGTATTAAAAGCATCAAGTATTTTATTGAAGTCCAGTACCTCAGAGCAAGCACTTTCAGGGAACTAACCTTTTATTAGGTGAGAAGAAACATCCTCCAGAGGTGCCTACAGGTCTGGATAGACTTGACAACTTACATAGCCAAAGTTAAGGGACCCTCACCAGTAAAGGTAATTTGAATAGACTGCAGATGACATCACATTTGGATGGTGTCCGATACACCAGAGGTTAAGGCTTTCTTTTAAAGGGACCTGAAAATCCTAGGAATGAGCTATAAGTACAACAGCTCAACAAAAGCAGATGTGAAGTCTGGGAGCTGTGACAGTACACCACCATGCTTCAGGGTCCCGGTGGACAAGTTGAACGTGAGTCCTCAAGTGTGCCCTTGTGGCAGTAAAAGCTGACCAGCACTTGGCTGCATTGGCAAGACTTCAGCCAACATGCTGAGAGAATTGATTATCTCACTCTACTTGACAGTCATGAAGCCACACCTGGGGTACTGTGTCCAGTGTTGACCTTCCCAGCTCAGAAGAGATATTAGCCAACTGCAGAGCGTCCAGCAGTGGAACTTTGGGTTGGTCAGGGACCTATAGAGAGGCTGAAGCACATAGGCTTGTTTAATCTGGAGAAGAGGAGGCTAAGGGAGGACCTCATTTCAGTCGTCTACTACCTGAGAGGGATTTATAGATGGAGCCAGATTCATGTCAGAGAGGTACAGAAAAAAGATGCAGTACAACAGTTACAAGTTGCATCAGGGAAACTTCTGTTTAGATGTGAGGAGAAAGAATTCTTTCCTTTCAGCACTGGAACAAGTGTCCAGAGAGGTTGTGAGATCTCCATCCCTGGAGGTTTCCAAAACTCAAGTGGACAAGGCCCCGAGCAACTTGATCAGACTTTAGAGATGATCAGGTTTTTTTGACTGCTGCTTCTCAACAGCTTCTCCTCCATCCTCCTTGTCAAGCAATCATTCTCAATGGATGGTCCTAGATCTTTTCCAGACGGAACCAGGGTGATGTTAATTTAGTCTTTTTCTACTCTGCCCACCACGAAGATAGTCACAATGATATTTATTTCACACACGGTGTGAATTTCTGAGCCACAGCAACAGTACTCAAGTCATCATTTTATGGTCTCAGGCAGTCATAGTCATAGTCATAGTGTTGTCCAGGCCGGAAGGGACCTCCAAAGGTCATCTACTCCATGGGCACAATCCAATACCTTAGTTAACACTCAGCTTGTTTATAGAAAAAACTTTGAGTATAAACAAATAAAAACATATACACTTATCAGAACTTACTTTCACTATGATAAGTAATAAACAGAGCACCTTTCTACTCCCCGTAGCTGAGGAAATTGCTGCCATTTCCAAGGCCTTCATTATCTGATACAGTGCCTTCCTCTCTTGGAACAGAGAGGAACATTTATTACAGCCCTGCTGTAATAAATGAGTCCTACCGAAATAAATAAAAAAATCTATAGAAAGGTGAAATTTGTCTTCTGTGTGGAAGTAAATGGGAAAAGTAATTGGAGTAAAGATAAGCTTCAGAAAAAATACCATCTGTGTTCAGAAACTATAGCATGCAAGACTCCATTACGATTATACTCTCTGTTGTTTCCTTGAACATTTATCTAGGAACATACTATAAAGTTTAGAAGAATTATAAAGCAAACAACATGACTATGTAAATTGAAGTTATATGAAGTTATGATCTAGATAGAAAAGCTAATTTCCATCTGTACTTACTGTCTACTCTGACACAACTGGCCGGAGCCTTGAATGTAGAACATTTGTTGCTGCTCAAATATCCAGAAGTAATAACTGAAGCTGAGGGTCGTAAATTTAAAGCGGTGTAGCCTTCCTCATCCTCCATCTCCAGCTCATCACACTTCTTTCTGCAATAGGAGTGTTTTGGGAGTAGGGGCACACTGCAGTGAGACCAGTGCTGGAGCAATGGGAATGGTTTACGTTTCAGGATTTCCAGTGAAACCACGGAGGAAGCTGGCTCTGTTCTGATTACCGTGTCATAGTAAAAATGTAACATATTGAAAGCAAGTTAAGGGCACTGTCAAGGATGTGTGTTTTCTTCCTGGATGCGAAGACTGTGAGTCTTGGTTCCTGGCTAGAACTTAAGGCTGTTTCATTTAACTATCCACCTGATCCGACCCTGTAAATACAGAAAACATCAGAATTTTCTACCCCCTCAAAATAAGATGCTCTAGAAATAGTTGCTATTTTGAGTTAAGGTGTGAAAGCTATCTGTTCACGTATCAGGGCACAAATAGCACCCAACAGGAGTGGGCTGCCCAGGGAAGTGGTTGAGGCTCCATCCCTGCAGGTATTCAAAAGACGGGGTCGACATAGTGCTTAGTGACATGGTTTAGGGATGTGGGTTTTTTTGTTTTTGTCAGAGTTAGGTTGATGGTTGGACCGGATGACCTTAAAGGTCCCTTCCAACCTAGACATTTCAATGGCTCTATGATTCTAACAGCTGCACAGAAAGCAATAGGCTACATTTCCATTCACTGCTATGACATTAATGAAAAACGAAATTATTTTGCAAAAATTCTCTGAAACAAATGCTAGAAGGGGAAAAGCTGAGCTGGAAGGATGGTAAGGCCAGGAGCTTGGCAGGATTCAAGTGACCACTCACTCAGCCTGCGCCAGGGAAAGACCAGACCACACTGAAGACCTCTCTGCTGTGGCACTGTAGGCAGAAGTCACTGTGCAGAAGTGGCTTATCCATCCTCACTCCCCACCTCTAGCTCTCTGCAGTGGCTTGCTCCAGTGTCGAGCCGTAGTTCTTACACATCTTCAGTAAGCAACTCTCCTTAGCAGAGCACTTGCCCAGACGCGGTGAGTCACGTCGTGGTGACAGGGTGAGTCAGGAGGAAATTGTGAGAGGGAGGGATTTCTGTGAAATAGCTCTTCGTGTTCTTGTGCGTGGCGTTCAGAGTCTCCCACTTGCAAAATATCAACAGGCTGGAAATACACAGTAATGACTGGGCTATTTTTCTTGCCTTGCTGTGCAGATAATAGATTCTTTCAGAGCAGAAATACCTCTGGCTGCATGTATTTCTTGCATTATATCTTACCTGCACGCAAAGCATGGAAGGTGGAAAAGTTGGGAATAAAAGTCAATTTTGTTACACAGAGAGGCACAGGAGGAATAGCAGGCACCGTGTACTATGGTGTACCCATAATATCCTCCTAGAAACCCATGCTAAATATGGTGCAAAAAATACTTGTCTCACGGGCCTGAAAACTGTATGTTGGCACCTTACTGTGGAAAGGGCTCTTCTGCAGATAACTGGGAGCCAAGTGTGTCTATGCTACTGAATTTCATTGCAAGTTTTCATGGCAGTAACCTCCTCACTCTTAGCAGCAACTTCTCAAGCATGTAATGAATTGCCTTTGGGGAAACTTTTCTCCAACCTGATCTTACTTCTGCAAAGGAAACAGGAGGCAAAGTAATTTTCTTGAATTCTTTTGTTAGCTCTGTATTGAATAACCAGTCTGTTAATTATATGACTTCTTTTTTTGAGTCATCTTTTAAAACAGATCCTGCTGTAAAAACAGAAGTAACAAAAGCGTTAAGGTGGGGCTTCATCATCATGCTCTCTGTTCTTGTAAAGGTCCAGGGCAGAGAAAATTTCTCATTTCTTCAGACTAAAATGAAAAAGAAAAGTAAGCTAAGGAAGAAGTTTGGGTCTACGTTTGAACACAGCAGGTGTACAAATGTTTGTCAGCAGGCTGAACAAAACGGCTGGGCTAATTAACCAGAATGTGACCTTTCAAATTGCATTAGCTGGAGTCTATGACTTGGGGGGGGGAATTTAGGCATGGGCAACACACTGTTGTACAGAACTGTGATTCAAAAATGCCAGTACAGGAACAGTACCTTCCTATGCCTTGTCAGGAAAAGCTCCTTTGAACGGCGAAGGGGATACAGCCAGCGCACCCTTAAGCCCTGTCTGGTTGCACCACCACAAGAGCATGTCATCTGCCAGATTCAGCCTTCGCTGGATGAGGTTGGTTGCTGTTGCCTGCAGCAGTCTGTGTGTCTGCAGTGAATGGCAGGACACTGCCTTCTGCCTGCCTTCCCTGGGGTAATGTCGTTTCGGTTTGGGGTTTTTTTTTTGGTGTTTCAATCATGGTGTTTTGAGGAGAGGCAGCTAGCTCCAGGGCACTGTGAAACCGTACTGCAACCCCAACTGCCTTTACAGTTATGAATACACTTGCTGCACCAGAGGTTGCTTTAAATTTGCAGTAAATTGACCCAAAATTGACCATGGCAAGATATGATGTAGGCTTGTGGCTGCCTGTCGGCGTGGGGAGCTCTCAATCTCACCTCATGTTTGTCTTCAACAAACTGCAGAAACACCTAGGATTTGCACATCTGCTCTTAGGCATGCAGCATTAATCAAAAAACATCTGGGAATATCTTTCCTGTTGCCTCACATTCACTCTAATGTAAGAGAAAACAAGACCAGACTTCTTTTTTTCTCTTTCTTTCTTTTTTTTTTTATTTTTTTTTTTCCCACACATTACAGCAAAGCCCTTCATTATCAGGAAAGCATGCACCATCAGTACAGTTCAGGATGCCTTCCAGATGAGATCTCTTATTCCAGTGTAGCTGGTATGAATGTTGAGAGACACACCAGGGCTGTGTCTCTCACACAGGGGTGAGTGTAAACAGCAGAGAGGAACAGAAATCCACTAAGGTTGCTGGAGCATGAAATTGGTACTTGAAAATAACAAAAATGTTCATGTCGGTGACCAGAAACTGCTGTGCAGTGCTGAGGTCAGTGATACACTAGAACAGCATCTTGAAGGGAATGACCAATGCTTTCAAAGCCCAGATGCTGCAACAGTGGTAAACAATCCACAATAAACAGTCTGGGGCACAATCCACAAGGAATACAGAAGAATCCAGAGGGGACCAAGCAAGGGATTTGTAGACTCAAAGCAAAACACCGTTATGAGACTGGGATTTCTTATTTCAACCTGGCTGCCATTGTTCTATGGAGATCTGGAGGGAGCTATTTTGTTCAATACTTGGGGTATTTTCACTGTGGATGGGTTTGTAGAGCTTTTCTTAGCACATTGAGTAGTATGGCATTCCAGGAAATATCCTAAAAGTATATAAAAGGAGGTTCTGTTCATGCCTCTCACTGAAGCCTAGCATAACTCTTGCAATAGATCAAAAAAGTGGAAAATTAGAAAAGTAGAAAAGAAGAACAGTATTATTACCAGGAGGAAAAAAAAAAAAAGAAAAAAGTAAAAGAAAAATTAAAAAGAGAACTAACAGTGCCAGGAAGAAGTATAGAGCATGGAAGAGAGCTAGACATTCATAGCTGAAGGATATCTTCTACTGTGAGGCATGCACCAGTCCTTATGAGAACTAGGAATCCCTGTGCTCCATAGGAAATATGATTACTAGTTGCAGTTCGGGAACACTTTGGCCCACCTTCTGAGGATAACTGTGTTTGTGTACTGTATACTTCACCATCCTAGTATATCAAAGAAGTCAGATCTACAAGACATCAGAAGCGTCTCTTGGGTGGAAGTGTTTAATCCTCAGCAGTTGGGTTATGTTACAGTCGTACAGTTGTGAATGGACAGGTGGTAATTAGGACTCTACCAATGGACGCTTGGGAGAGGAGCAGCATCTTTACGTGCTTGCCCTGTCACTGTGCTTTTTCCCTGGCCATCACTTCTGACCATTTTGTCCGTGACTTGTGTTGGTCAAAACCAAGCATTCGTTTGGCAGCTTTGGATCTGGAACGACAGACTTGGGTTGCTCCTGGAGCCCGTCACCATGCTTGTTTCCTTAGTATGAAGATATTTTTACGCATGTCTAAAAGAGGATCAAAATGGGGGAATTGAATAGGTCTGATCCAATACATTTAAATTCTCATCTGACAGTTCTGAAAAAACAAAATAAATAAATAAAAAATCCAACCTTGCAGGATGTCTTCTAGCTTCTCATAATCATTGTGGTCTGACAAACCAGTCCTGCCGCCCATGGTTGTTTCCTCGCTGCAGTTGGATGGCGGGCTTTTCACAGATATAGTAAAGCTCTTCTGTACATGGTCTGATATATATAGCAGTATGATAAAAATATCCACAGTATAGAAGGGAGTTTCGAGGTTCTGTCCTAGGAAAGAAAAACATTTATTTTTGCATCTCACTTCATCCTTGCCCCTTCCAAAAAGAGCTGTCTGTACTTTCACGAAGAATATATACCCCCAGCAAAGAAATAAAGCATTTAGTGACACTGTGTACCAACTCCTAGGAGGCTCACCCTGTCCTCAGCATGCCAACAAGCACCCCCAGCAGACACCAAGGGTGGAACCTAAACCATTTCTTGTGCCTGACATCATGCTAACTCCTGGGTAACAACTGGAGGGCGTCAGTGGCTGTTTCAACAGAAATGTAGAGGATTCTGCCCAATAATGAAAAGGAAAATTGGCAAAGTAGATTTGAAAGCAAGAAGAAAAACATACTGTATTTCTGAGATAACACGCTAAACTGAAGTGAAATGATTCTAGAGAATAAATAGTGTCTTATACAGAATTAAAAAAAAGTATTAAACCAAAAGCATGAAATGATGCACCTTTCCACTGGAGTTATTTCCTTGTGTCTTCACTGAAACAAGACGTTAAATACAAGAGAAATACATGACATTTGTGGTCAGTCTGAAACCACCCCGTGGAGATAACCTTTCCAGGTTTTGCCCAGTGATAGTGCCTAGATCACCCTCCAAGCAGTTCTGGGTAAGGCCAAAAAAAATCCGAAATGACAAAGTGAGGCCCGGAATCCAGAGAAAGCTGCAGAGCAGTTGGCTGTTCAGTGTGCCCGTTGTGTCAGAGACACTGGGATTTGTGTGGGGGTGAGGACCAAGTTTATGTACCGCGGGAAAGCTGCCCACTTACCAAGACTTCTGTTCTTCCGTAAGAACTGTGTTGTCTGCCCAATACCAGTCTCTCTGTTCACCTCTAAATGTTAATCCAAGCCAGTATACTTTCCTCGGAAACTTTTTTACCAATTTCTATGCAGAATAAGGACAATTAAAAACAGATATTTAGGAAGATATTAAAAATAAGTATTTAGGCTCAGAACTTTAAAGGATTGATGGAAATTGCATAAGGAACATAAATACCACAAATTGTTAACCTGTCAGAACAAGTTCTGCATTGAAGGGAAAAAACTAGTGTCAGAAGAGAAATGACAGTAAAGCTGTTTTTAATCGGAGAGAAGATGGACTTCTAGCTCTGAAGAGCAATGTCACCCTCACCAAACTCATTTAAACCCTCTGGGTGAAACACTGGGTGAAACATTGTTTTTCCCTCTTTAGTCATGAATCTTTCCTTCCCCTTTACTCTGCCCTTAGCAATTGTCAACAGCGAAACAGAAGCCTCTGCAGGGAGCTGTTGAGTTTGGTTTGTTGGACCTTTACACTTGGCTCTAGCATCGTTAACTTATTCCCAAAAGTGAGTGGACCATGACGAGCAGAGGAGGTCTTGAACCTCAGCGCTTAGCAATATTCTGTCCTTTAAAAAGGCTCTGAGCAGGACAGGTAAGGATGTAAGCTTTACCAATGTTGCCTTTTTGGCTGCTGCTTGAGGTAATCTCTAAAGATTTTAATTCCATTTTTCTGTTGTTCTCTTCCTTCCTTCCTTCCCTTATCGCTGCGGCCCCTGGTGCATTTCCCTGTTGTCTCTTTTTCCTCACAGCTCTCAGTGCTGCGATTAAGGCAGCGAGAACAGACTGCCCCTCACCATCTTTGCTGTCATCAGTTTGGGAAGGTGAGAATAAAGCCTCTCCCTTTGACTTCTGGGGGAAACCTCATGGCCCCAGCGAGAGGGAAACTGGCATTTGTCGGGTGCTGGAGAGGGGGCAGGACCAGCCACGACTGCCATCTCCTGGGTCATCTTTTCTGCCCTCAGTCTTCCAATACATCTGCTGGCATCCAGAGGCAAAAGGATTATTTCACTCTACTCCTGGCATTTCCCCTTCCCACCTCAGTTTGTTTTCATTTGCTAAAATTAGGCCAGTTTTCAACAACTTGCTGCCTGGCTTTTTAATTTCAATTGAAAAGGTGAGAACAACTTTTGTAGAAAGAATCTCTACAACAAGGGGAGGACTATGATTTGCCTATGGGGAAGCCAGGTTAAAAGAGGCTTTTGAGCTAATATCCTACCAAATCCTTCTTTGGGTCTGTAACACTTGTTAAATAAGTGAAATCATTGCCCACAACCAAACAGCCATGAACGTGCTTTCACCAGTCATCCCAGCAAGTAGCTGGCCACGGGAAGCTAAGGCAAGATGGGCTGTCTCTGACCACCATCTGCTCAAAAAGGTTGTGCTTTGTGTGACAACGACCAGTCTTACGCCTTGCCACTGCCCAGCACTCCTTAACCACTGCAGAAAAACTCCAGCTCACGGTGCCATTTAAGAAAATTATGTGTGGGGTCAGTAGCTGATAGGGCGGGTGAGCTTCTCCTGTGAATGAGAAATAGAGTGAGAAACCAGTCCATACCAGCTTTGCCGTGTCTTTTATCAGAAGAAGAGTGGAGTTTTGTGAGGAACAAAACTCCTGACTCTCTTTGAATGACTTCAGTTGCTCGGAGTGGTAGTAACACGTATCATCACCTTCCCACTTCCAGTTTGCAGGGCAGAGTACACATTTCTGGCCTGGAAAAGGAAAACCATAGCTTCGTTTCTGTTCCCAGCCTGTCCCTCAAAGAACATCACTGTTGGCCTGTGACAACAGTATCCATAGGGACTGAGGATGTTTGAGATGGCCCTCATGTAGTCAAAATCCCACTGTGGTCCCAGAAGGTTCAGGTCAAGACAGAGTCTTGAATTGAATCACACCCCTATCTCTCCCATTCCTTTAGCACTGGGAGGAGGTTCAGGTGTTGCAATTGGGATTTATTTAGCCTAATTTTAGGAGTCTTCAAAGGTGACATGAGCCAACCCCTCTGGATTCCCATTTTGATCAGCGAAGAGAAGCAGGTGTGTCTCACGCTTCAAGTGTCTGCCTTGTATCCTTGCACTACTGATTTCTCTTCATTAGCTAAAAGGGAGACCTAGACAGTTAGCCTGTCTGTGGAACTATACCCAGAAAAATGACAGTCACAGTAGGACCCCTTTGCCCCATGCCCCTACTCCTCAGAGTAATTTGTGAAGAGAACTATTGCTCTGGGTGGCTCATTGTCAGACGCCAGTTAAATAACCAAGCTGTGGCAAAATTATTTCAGAAACAGCCTTGCTCTGGACACAGGGAGTGAACTCGCAGGCTGCTTTAGCTATGCTTCACCACACATCACTTTGGACTTTAGGACATTCCTGTCTTACATGGGGTTGGTGCTAGCACAGTGTCCTGTGTGTGGACTGCTGTTCACATAGAGCACAGTAAGTCATTCAATTCTCAGGGACCACTGTAAAACTATTAGGTGGAGATGAGCACGTTGTGGAGATCCCTGAATTAGTGCTGACGGGAACTGGCATGTCCAGAAGGCACCCCACAGAACACTTTTCTTATGGAAACTAAATCCTGAAGCCCTGGTACCACTGCCAGGTCCCACACGTATGGCCAGGCTGGGCACCTCTCTCCAGGCACTGCACGAGGCAGACATGCTCATAGCCCACTTTCTAGGTAGCCACGTCTGAGAAGATACAAGCCCACCTGAGGAGACAGACCTGAGTAGACACATCTCTTTTTCTTCCCTGCCATGTTGAAAAATAAGCTCTTGTCAAAACTTGTTGATTTACCATTATTTTTAAGGTTTTTGTCCCCTTCCAAGCACAGCTGATTTCCTATTGCTTGCAGCATATTTGAGAAATTTGCATGCAGCTCATTCTTTGTCATGTTGAGCTCTCTGAGTTGTGTCCTGTAGACCTTGGGAATCTGGAAAACTGAAATTCACAAGAAGACATTTTCCAGTGCTATCCTTCAGAAAGGGTGGGATGTAGATAGGGAATGTCTTAGCAGATTATTAAGGACAAATAAAACATTTGGGATAAATGTTATTCCTCCCTGAACAGTTGCATGTAAGGTCTGCAGACATGGAGAACATTTGTATGAAGAACATTATTTGGCTGTGAGTGAACAACAAAATTAATTTTTTTTTTTTATCATATATTTCCATTGTGTATCTTTTTCTTATGTAGGTTTCCAGGCTGTGCTTTTTTCCTGAAAATGTAAACTTCAGCTCTGGATCGCAATGGAAATATTGCGGATGGGAGGTAATGGACATGACCTATTCACTGTGACACAAAGCTTTTCCCTCCCCTTCAGAACCAGTATTATCAAAGAGGAATTCACTCCATTGATAGTCAATGTAGCAGAGATGTGGATACAGTTTTTCAGGAGACCACACAACGGCAGCCAGGGCAAGCAGTGGATCTCCTACTCCACTCCTTTCCAGCTCCCCTCCATGTTGCTCATTTCTAGCCCCATCATGTCAAGAAGAGGACAAAGATGCTCTGGCATGGGAAAATAGGTTTGCCTGGCTGCCTGTTCTCAGCTGAATGAGAAATTGCACCGAAAGGGCACGTCGGTCTGATATTATTCAGTAGCTTGAGCTCCCCAGCAAACAGAAATGCATTAGTACTTACGCAAAGCGGTGAGGGTCACCAGTGCCACCAGCGATACCAGGCACAGCACCACCAAAATCAGGACTACTGGCCAGGGACGGCGAGATGAAGCAGAAGGAGACCCTGGGAGGAATTCAGTCATGAAATGGCAGTGCGATACTACAGGAATGGTGAACACATTACCTTACTATATTGCAGCCATATTTGTGGTGCATTGGTCAATAAATAATTGCTTTTACTTTAAAGTTGTATATTCCTGCTGCAGAGTCCTTGCACACAGCAAAAGATGCCCAAACAAAGTAAGACAGTGAGTGTGGGGAGTGAGGAATCATGGAGATGCGCTGCTGAGCGAGAGCTGGGCAGGTGTTCTTGCATTGATGGGAAGGAAGCCTTGAGAAGGGTAAACAATGTCCTCGTATGGTAATGTGAAGGCAGTGTGAAACAGATAGCAAGCTAACAAAATAGATAACAATAGACCAAAACAAATAATAATGACTCATTAGTCCAGGCGCGTGAAGAATTATGTGTAGCCAATTGTACTGCTCACAACGGCGCGTGGACATTCACCCACAACCTGTCTGTGCAGAGAGCACGGCGCGTGATCACAGGATAGAAACTATATATGCTGTAAAAAATTGAACCATTAAATGTCTTTGTCTTTGTTTCACCACTTGGCAGAGTCGGTGCCTTTGTTGCCGCAAGTGAGAGATCACAGCAGCTCAGTGCAGAACGTGGACAGCCTCGGGCTTTTCAAAGGCCATAGACTGCGGGGGTAAAGATATTGATAAAGCAAGGTACTGGAAGAATCTAGAAAGGTGATTGCTCAAAGCTGAAAACAAATTTGCGCTGCAGAGTTGTGGTAATTTGTGATGTGCGGCATGTATCTGCGGTAATCTGTTTAATTTGAGTGCTACAGTAAACTCCTCCGGTACTTTGTTGTAGTTTAAGACTTCTAGCGAGGAATTCATAGAGGATTTTTTGGTAACAATGGTTACAAACTAGATACAGAAATGAGTGCCCAATGAGGAGAAAAAGCAATGGTCTTTTCCTGAGTGAAGGAAATTTTAAGCATGTCAGTCATCCAAAAGAGAGACCCTGTTCATAGGAGCTGGAAGATTTCATAGGCTAAGATGCACCGAAAGAAGGAGAAAAAGCATTCAGTTTGCTAAGGAAGCACTCAGTCTAAGGCATATATTAAAGTTGCCACCCTATGGGCTTTGTGGAGGGCTGCGACTGTTTTGACTTAATCCAACAAGGAGTAGAATGGCAATGTGAAGAGGAAATTGCTAGCCTAGAAAAGGGAAAGCAGTATTTAAAACTGGAGAGTGAAATCCTGAAGTAGAAACTGAAATTTAGCACATCGAGCTGAAAGAAGAGGAATGGAAACTATGAAGTGTGCCTCTCTTACAAATAATCTGTGGTCAGCTTCTGTGGTGAAGTAAGCCTGGGCAGAATGTTGTACAAGACCTCACCCTACAGAAACTCAAGTAGATGAATATTCAGGTGAAAGAAGATCAAGCGTTGGATGTTGCCTTGAACCGGTACATAGATCACTGCTGGCTTATATGCAACCTCCCATTTACCATAAGCCCCAGGACCTTTCCAGCCTCCCCAGCCAGTCTGCTCCCAGTCTGGACCACTGCCTGGGATTAGTCCAGCCTCAGTGCACAACAGCTTGTGGACCTTTATAGGTTTTCTGCTCACCCAGTCCTCAGGTTTCTCAAGGTTCCTCTGTTTTGAAGCTCAACCACTTGGTAGCATCAGCCACCACCCCTAGTTTAGTATCGTTATAAATTTGCACTCTGTGTCATTTTTCAGGTTGTTGATGAAGATATTAAGCAACATGGGCTCGGTATCAACCCCTGAGGGACCCCTGCAGGACTCTACCACCAAACAGATGTTAAACCATTAGTTACTGCCCTTTGAGCCTGGTACTCCAGCCAGTCTTCAATCCACCTAACAGTCCACCATCCAGCCCATAAGTTCCTCAGTTTTAAAATGACAATACTGTAACAGACACTGACAAAAGCCTTGCTAAGCATATATTACATTTGCCACTCTCTCTGCCCCTCCGTTTCATCACAGAATGCAACCCCAGTCTAAGGAAGTACTGTAACTTTTTGGTATTGCACAAAAAAGAAATACCCAGGCCCTTCATAAAGAGAAAGAACATCTCCCTTCTGCATTATTTTCCAAAGTCTGACCTCACGGGCACACGACAGATACACTCAGAGATAAAGCCTGCACAGGAGAGTCACATACCTTATAGATCCTAATAAGACTTAAGGAAACATTGACTGCTTGGCTGCTGGGGCATATGAGTATTTTTAAGATCTTCTTCTTAAGTGTTTCTGTACATGCTCTAAAGCTGAATATTATGTACCTGGCTCTCTATCACTTCAGTAATAGAAATTTGACCCCCCAAGGCAGGCTCTAAATAGACGTATATAAATTGCAGCGAAAGGGCAAAAATAAATTGTTCCTACCCCTACAAAGTCACAGCCCCAAGCTGAAGACTGAAAGCATTATAGTCCACGCTTCCTGGAGCTTTTAGATGAGAAGAGAAAAAGATTTTGTAGTTTGAAAGTGTGATTTCATAAACAAATACAAGATATTTTCTGGGCAGCAATATGAATGAAGACCAGAAGTAGTTTTAGTTTTGGCTGTTTTAATTAAAGTATTGCCTTAAGAGTTTCTTTAAGTACTGGTTCCCTGTACTGTACTTTCTAACTTCACACTCCTTCTGCTACACCTAGCACAGCTGAAGGGGCCTTGCACTGGCTCCTCCCTTCTGAACAGTACTCCCGTTGCTCTAGAATGGATATATTTATTCATTGTGCTTGTTCCAATTTCATGTTTGCAAAATAATCCACAGACTGTGCTGTGTGCTCTCAGAACGGTGCTTTCTCATCACAAAATATGTGTTGTCTACCCTGGGACGTAGAAGCAGGGCATCTAGAGTTGTGTGAGGAGTTTAACACAAAGACAGCTCAGATTTTTACTTTTTTTTTTTTTTTTAAGCCCCTGAATTAGAATAATTTGGCAATGCTCAAAACCATAACATAAAAATGTTCAAAAAACATGTGTTCAAAAAGCATTACATATGTTCAAGAAGCATAACAGTGTTTGAAACCACTGCTCTTTGATACAGAATTCTCCAGAGAATTCCTTCTGAATCCCAAGCAAGTTGTCCTGCTGTTTGTAAACCTCTGCTCCAGAGCCCAACCCCACAAACAGCTTGCACTTTCTATGTTCTTTGTTCCCATGAGTTGCATCACTGAAATCTAGAGTTCACCTTCACAATTTAACACAAATTAAGCAAAATTAATTTAATTCTAAATTGGTAAAAATAGTAAGTTACTATTTAAAATATGGAATTTAAAATGCCTTCATCTCTTTAATAGATACAGCCATTTACAGTGCCTTAATTCAGGCTAGAGGTTCAGAAGTAAAATAAAGTGAATCAGTGAAAGCTAATGCACTTCTAAGCTTGAGCGAAAATACATGAAGACATTACATGGAACTGTAAATTACTTCAAGTTAACTCTTTTGAGATTTAGACACTTAGGACTATTTGTGGAGCTTAGTATGACTCTCAGTAATATGCTTTTCCGAGAAATAATAAGATCAGTAATTCAGGTATACCTTTCAAACTAAAAAAGTTCAGTAATGACAGTAACAAAACTGGATACATTCATAACTAGTATAACTTTTCTGATAGTAACAAAGCTAACAAAGGTCCCTTGGACACATAGTTAAAAGTATTTCCCATCTTATCTACTTTAGCAAGAATAAATCATAAAGGCTTCATAGATACTACACCTTTTCCCTTAGTATCCTCGGGCTCTGTGATATTATCCACTTCATAGCTGTTTCCAAATTTCAGATTAGCATATGTTATTTCTTCTGTCATAGCTGGTAAAGAGAAAAGCGCCAGAACAAAAAGGTAGGAAAAGATCTAGCATTTGTAGCTGGCTAGAAAAAGATCTAGCATTCAAGCTAGGAAGTTAATCTACCCCGTTGCGGGGGTTCCTTATATCGGCAGGCACAAGTGAAGCAGCAGAGACAACAAGATGCATCTGAGCTTCCTCAGCCACAGCACTGCCAACAAAAACGTTCCTCTCTCACCCATTGCTAAATTCTCTTTCTTCCTCTTTACCTCACTTCTACCCTCCCTGACTAGCATATATTTCTTTCTGCCATTATTGAAGGAAACGCAGCCACTTTTGCAGAACTCTTCGGATTCTTCTTCTTTTGGATAGGCAACATTTAATTCCCGATTACATCAGGTTCAGGCTTGAAACAGAGAATTGAACAAAATGTTTCACAGCTTTGAAGCTGTCTTTTAGTTTGGGCAGCTATGTTTAGTAGCAGATTTGTGATCACACCTCAGCTTCTCTTTCCTACTGGAATCTGTGGAAAGCAAACCAGAAGGTGAGCTTGCATCTTAAAGCTGGCAAAGCTGGTGCTCTCAGCCAAAAGAAGTAAGCACTCGTGCTCCAGGTTGTCACCTCAGCCAGGGCACGTCAGGGCGTAGGCTCTTGCCTTCTGTGCCACCTTCCCAAAGTGATTGTTTGGCCTGGCAGCTCAAAGGCACCAAACTAGATGGACCTCTTGACAAAGGTGACATCTCGGAAGATACCTTCTTCCACTCGGTTTTCTGGCAGGCATGTTTTATTTCCATTTCTGCAATAATTCTTTTAATTCGTTGTTTATCCTCCAGATCTACGGCATGAGGAAAAGCGTACACTGACACAGATTTTGAGACTGCACAGTGAAGTGAGTCTTCAAGAAAATACAATTCATGTGTCTCCCTGGCAGAGATGGACACAGCTGTAGAAACTACCTTTCTCTGAGGGGAACAAAGAATCCTATGGAGGAAAAGAAATGATAGGGAGACCTAGTTAGCCAAGGAGGAAGTATATGTTTCGTTGCATGAGAAATTGGCCGCCTGCTCTACTGGCATGTCTCTGCATTTCTCTGGAGACAAGCAATTCTTTGTTATCCTGGTAGGGCAGTGCTTTGCTGGACTATTGCTATTATCCAAAGAGTAGTGTAGGGTAAATTTTCTAACACGCAAGTAATTTTGTAAATGGCATAACTGAGACCATGAAACAGGATCTTCTAGAGCAAGAACAAAACATTCAATTGATGCTGAAATATCAGTGATTTTACCCATCTGGAGCAGAAAGGCAGACAGACACACTCCTTGAAGAAAGCAGAAGCAAGAGAATAGATTGTCTAAGGAGTTTTACACTGCTGTCACGATGTTTTTTAATACTTCCACAGTTGTGAAACCTTAAATGTGCATGACGAAAGCAGGATGTCTGGAGTTTCTGGTACAATTTTTGCAATTTAAGAAAAATGATGAATGAATGGAAACAGATTAGGCATGCACATTACCACCTGAGTGATTAGTGTAAGGCTTATGTACACTGTTCTACTCTGTGTTAGGAGAGTAAGACATTCTGAAAATGAGATAATCCTCCTTTGTACTTCTGGACCTGTGTAACTGAGACTTAGGCTTTAATTTTTTGCTTTCCCTGAGAAAATTAACCAAATATTATTCTTTATAACAGTGCTAAAATCAAAATGACTAGTCTAAATTAACAAAAGAAATTTGGATCATTAGAATACTGGAACAGCTACATTTAACATAAAATATCACAAAACAAGCAAAGGCTTCAATAAACCAGACTCTACTAAAAATCAGCTTGACCTGTTTGAGCGTGGCAGGTTTGAGTTATTTTTTTTGTTTTGTTGGTTTTTTCCCACAAGTGTGCATGTTTAAGGAAGTGTCATTGGTCAAATGTGTTTATTTAAAACATGCTTATTTGTAAATACCTAAAATGATCCACCAGCTTTGTGCACCTAAATAAATCTGGGGCTTTTGAAGGTCCCATGCTACATCCTCTTTTAGGCACCAAGTTAAAGGATTTCAACTTTCAGAGGATCTTCATTAACTTAAAGGAGGCAGGCCAGCACCCAGCGCCTCTGAACGCTGTAATGTTTTCATGTAGGCATTAAGAAAAATAAACATCTGTATAATTATATCCTTTTATTTATTTATTGCATATTGTAATGTAACATTTGACTATTGCTCCAGACAATCAGAAATTATAACCATATAAAAGAAATTATACATAAGGTCTAAAATGAAACCTGTACAGTCATCCTATTGCAGTAAGACTACTGGTCAGCTGAGAAATGCTGCCTCTTCTCCATTTCTTAACTGACCCTTATACAGAGTGATGAAACTTCTGGCTGTTTGAAGTAATAAAATGTTTTAAAATGGCATAAATGTGAGAATTTCAACATTTGCTTGATCTAGGCAGCTGACTCCAACAGACTTCTGGACTTACAGGAAGAAGCCCCTGCTGTTTATTTAGTTGATACATAATTTGTTGTGCTGCATCTCAAAATGTGAAGATCTGGAAGGCTGAAAACATCGTTTGGTAGTTGACAACGCTGAAGGTAAATAGGAGAAAGATTCTTGACTGAATCTAAAACACGGAGTGTTTCTAACTTCTTGTAAGCAAATATGGCTACAGTTCATTCTCCAACTCACTCTTAAGGAACAGAGAAATCAAAATGGGGTGAAATCCAACAATGCAATGGTAAGGCCACATACATGGAAACTGGTAGCCAGAACTTTCTGAATCAGAAATGGCTCAAAAGTTATTGTACTCAAGTAAGGTCCTTGTGCTCAATAATGCCTGCCCAAGAGAAAAGGATTATAGCCTAGTTTTTATTTTAAAGCTGTAAATTAGAACAAAAATATCTTACACAGGATAAGTGAAATTCTGTGAGTAGCTTTCAGATGGGAATATTCATTATAATTCAACCCTCCAAGTAAGCTGATTTTCCACTTTCATATTCTGGTTTGGAAAAATAGCCCTTTCCCAAAATATAGATTAATAGTCATACACAAGGTTCATTACTCATAAAATCCCATGCAAAGTCAGATATCATGGGAAGGATCCATTCAATTATAACACACCTTTTTTAAAAAACTAAACCAGAAGCCCACTATTACAAAAGTTAAAAAAAAAAGCAAACAAGGGAACCAAAAGAATCTGGAAAC
Source organism: Tringa tobata (assembly GCA_033628505.1). Taxonomy (NCBI): domain Eukaryota; kingdom Metazoa; phylum Chordata; class Aves; order Charadriiformes; family Scolopacidae; genus Tringa; species Tringa tobata. Next base: position 291,260 of record JAHREE010000372.1, read on the forward strand.
CCAAAAAAACCTCTATAGCGAAATTAGCTGCATCCCTAAATCTCACAGCTGCTCACATAGGCATGTAATATACCACAGTTGAGGCAACATATGCCTTCAGAAGAGCTGGGGAAGTGAAAAAAATGTATCAGATCTGCTGGAATACACTCAGGTCAGCAAGCTACAGTGAATAAGATCAACTAATTGACTGTGCATAAGCATTTCTAAGACTCAACAAGACAGAAAAAATTCAACAGCGCAAAATAGAAGGGAAGCTGGGAAGACTAATGGCCAGGAAGACTAAGAGCTAAAAGTACTGTTTGGAACACTAAGTTAATCTGCTGTGAAAGCTGGTCACGTGCGGCAACAAAGTCATGGACTCTGCCAAGTGGTGAAACAAAGACAAAGACCTTTGATGGTTCATTTTTACAGCATATATAGTTTCTCTCCTGTGATCACGCGCCGTGCTCTCTGCACAGATAGGTTGTGGGTGAATGTCCACGCGCCGTTGTGAGCAGTACAATTGGCTACATATAATTCTTCACGCGCCTGGGTTAATGAGTCATTATTATTTCTTTTGGTCTATTGTTATCTATTTTGTTAGCTTGCTATCACATTGCCTTCACATTACCATACAAGGACATCGTTTACTCTTCTCAAGGCTTCCTTCCCATCAATGCAAGAACACCTGCCCAGCTCTCGCTCAGCAGCCCATCTCTACAATTCCTCACTCCCCACAGTCACGGGATGTATAGGGACCATTTGCATCATGTAAGCATGATAAACTTTGGTAAACGTGTTCCTACCAGAAACAGAGACAAGCCGGTGCTCAGGCTCTGCTTCATCTGGAGTCCCCTTATGTTTAAAGCATCTCCAGTCGGAGGGAGACCAAAATGAGAGTGCAGAGAACGGCTGTAGTGGTGACAAGAATGGAAGGCCTCTCCTACAGAAGGAAGTCTGAAAATTTTGTCTCATTTAGTTTGGCAGAATGCCATCTGGAAAAGGAAATGGTTGGATTCTTATAGATAAAGAAGGACTAAACATCAGCAGGAAATGAGTCATTTAGATCTGTGTTACTAGATCTGACATATTCTGCAAAGGCAATGACCACAGCTGGAGGAGCAGGAGAGGACACCCTCAGCTCTTCTGCATCCTACTCCCACAAGGGCACCACAATGTCACATGAGCAGTTTGCTAGAGAAAATAGAGCCACCGTTATTTGTGGTTTATTCTATTGCATGGAAAATGGTAGAAATAGTAGAAAGAGAGATTTTCAGCCCTTTCTGCTAAGGCTGGCCCTGTATGTCTGAACACTGCTGAACAGCAAGAATGTACTTCCTGCTAATCTTCAGTTCAAGCAGAAACTTCAGCTAGTGTCAGACCCTGGTGCAATTTAAAGTAACCCTGGTGCAAATTATCAAATTGCATCGTGACTTTCTGAGGTTCAAAAAGCTTGAAGCCACAGCTCTAATAATGCCTGAATCTGAGAAACCAACACTAACAATCAAAGGATTAGTCTTAATTGTTGGAAAGTTTGAGCCCTTCCAGCTCTGATGATCGACCTGTTCATTAACTAGTTCAGTTTATGTTTTCTCTTGTACATCTCCTCTATTAGATAATGCTGATCTGCTTATTATTATTTTTTTTCTCTTTCCCCATCTTTTTTCTTCTTTCTTTTGCTTCTTCTTAGTCTGGAATTCTGCTTCCCTTTGTCATCTCAAGACGTGTTTTTTTCCTCCAAACAAGTTACCACACCTCCCAGTGTACAAGTATTTATAATGTGTTGCATTTTGATAGAAACCTTTTCAGTGTTGTTCAGTTCAAACAACACAAAAAATTACAGAAGTGGTATTTGACACAAGCTTAAGAGCAGCAGGGCAGGATAAATTTCTGGTCATCACCTGAGTCATTAAATTAAAGAAATTAGCTCAGGATATTATACTTCTCAGAGGAACAATGAGTGTCTGCAGTCCCGAACAGCTCTTCTTTGGGAAATGAGTTTTAAATTCCCTTTTCCTTCATTAAAAATAAAAAAATTCAGGGAGACAAAGATCACAGCCAACAATCTCTAGAACACCTTTTATTAATTAAGTTATTGATAGAGCCAGGCTGTTATTGCAAAAAGCAGGAGGCTATTCACAAAACCCATTCTCTTCCTCTCCTCGTGCAGTTCACACACTTGTTCATAGCTACCTGGTCAGAGCAGCAGCCGCAAGATGGAGCACAGGAAGACACTCGGCAGCAAAAGGGTGTATTGACACACTGTTGGCTTCTAGGCAGGTGTCCAGAGAGTCCCTCAGAGGACCCTGAGTTTTATCAGATGTATGCACAACCTTGTAGCTTGCGTTGGAACAGCCTGGGTTATTCTGCGTGTTGTAGGTGCTGGTGCATGCGGGTGGTACACATTTAGCAAGCTGTTGGTATTCTGGGCTGACCAGGTCTTGCAGCTCCAGAAGAACTCCTGTGATCCAGAACTTATCAGTCCTTGGGAGGTTTTTGCATAGTACCTCTCAGCACCTCCTCCTCCTTGTCCTGCTGTTTTCAGTAGCTTTTTCTCCATCAACAACCAGTACTTACGGGGTCCATTCATACAAGCACCCACAAAAGGCCATTTAGGGCCACCCACTGAATTTGTTTCTCTTGCTTTATTCTTCACCACTCTTTAAATTAAAAATTATAGTGTGGGTTACCAGGTAGCATTCTTAGTAAACCTATAAGAGAATTTTACATCTCTGAACCACGTGTATCAAAGAAGTACACAGCAGGGGGTGTTTCAATGCCAATGATGCAATAAAAGGATGAGCTGCTTCCTGCACTTGAGTAATGAAGGCTACAGCTTCCCATTGGTTCCTGTCCACCCACTCAAAAGGGACATTTATCCTCTTATTTAGAGACAGACTCAATCACAAAAGAAGTCTCCAGTGCCCAAGAGATGCTTACACCTATTTTACAAGGATGGGACAACAAGTAAGTGAAGAAAGCATTTCACAAGTAGTTAAGAATGCCAGGCAGAGAGAACTGAGCTACCCTCTAAAAATAAATTTTTTTAAGCAACTCAGTCACACCAGAAAACAAAGTCAGGAAAGAAAAAAAAAACAAAACCAACAACCACCAAACCACCAACACAAAAACCTCATCAATATAAGATAAAGGAAGTATGATTACAGTGTACTATCTTGCAAAATGCCTGAAAAGGAGACAGGACATGAAACTGCCAAGAGAAAGAAGTGAAGACCAAAATGAGCTGCTCTTCCAGGGCTGGGCTGGCCTTCTGTGTGAGCCACAAAGGCAGGAAGTTGTGCAAAGGGAAACAGGAGCATGTACTGGGGCTGAAGCCCCTGTGTGCCTGGTTCCTGTGCTCCAGTACTTGACGTATGAGACTGTAGACATGGACAAGGAAATTTCAGAGCGGCACATTTCTCCATTGCATATTCTCCAGACTGCCAAAGACACTCTGAATCATAGAATGGTTAGAGTTGGAAGGGACCTTAAAGATCATCAAGTTCCAACCCCCCTGCTGTGGGCCTCCCACAGACCAGGTTGCTCAAAGAAACTGAACTTAAGAAACTCCTCGCAGGCATCACCATCTGCAAGGCAGGGACACACCAAAGAAAGAAGTCAGTTGCCTCACCTCTCAAGAAGAGGGATATTAAACAATCAATCAGCCATAAGAAGGATTGCACGTAGGTGTGTCACCTTCAAGCGTGACGAAAGCAAAAACTCTTGCCCTATGCTGGCAAGGCAAAGGCTGTCCCACGTGCAAGGCTCTTGCCAAATCCGGTGCTATGGTCTAAGGGTACAATAAAAGTCCTCACAATGCCGTGCTGGGCCTGAGGCATGTCTCACAGGTTTTAGGCAGCAAAGCATAAAGAGGGAGGTCAGGAGACAGCAACTTCCTCTCACTCAGTGGGAGAAAGCACCCTGTCAGCTGGGAGTTTTATTTACATGGTGACACCAGGCACTGCCCCAGCAGGGAAGAGTCTGTGGAAGGATCGCTCAAAGTCCCTGTCTGCATTTTGGTATTTGAACACGTAAGCTCCAGAGCTGAACCAAACCTCTTCTGCTCTTGGATTCCTGCAGTCTGTTCTGCCAGCTGAAAGGTCCTCTTTGGAGTCCTCCAAGTTGCAGTCCAGCCGCACCCCAAGGCAGGCAGCTGCCCTGGACCTTGGGGGACAGGCAGGAGGAGGGAAGGCAGGATGGGACATGTGGGCAGGATGGACGTCCTCCTCTCAGGTCAGTCAAGCTTGCCAGGCCTCCTTGGACCCTGGCTAGAGAGTGCTCTGTTAGCCACTTCATTTAGAGTTGCGATCATTGAGTCCAACCACAAAACTAACAAACAAAAAACCAACCAAACAAAAAACCTCAAAAAACTACATACATACAAACAGACACAACCCAACAATCTCAGGAGCATGCCCTGAAGTGCCACGTCTACACGTTTCCTAAATCCCTCCAGGGATGTTGACTCCACTACCTCCCTGGGCAGGCCGTTCCAGGGCCTGACCACCCTCTCAGCACAGTAATTCTTTCCAAGATCTAATCTAAACCTCCCCTGCCACAACTTCAGACCATTTCCTCTGGTCCTGTCATCATTCCCTTGGGAGAAGAGGCCAACCCCCACCTCTCTCCACCTTCTTTTCAGGGAGTTGTAGAGGGCAATGAGGTCTCCCCTCAGCCTCCTCTTCTCCAAACTAAACATGCCCAGTCCCCTCAGCCTCTCCTCGTGTGACTTGTTCTCCAGACCCCTCACCAGCTTGGTGGCTCTCCTCTGGACACGCTCCAGCACCTCAATGTCCTTCTTGTGGTGAGGGGCCCAGAACTGAACACAGCCCTCGAGGTGAGGCCTCAACCAGTGCCCAGTCCAGAGACACCATCACTGCCCTGCACCAAGAAGACGACTTGGGAGAATGTGGGCAGCCACAGGGGGCGGGTCCAGCGTGGATGACGTCACAAGCAGAGAGGTGAGGTCACAGGGGAAGCCCTCTCCCATTGGCCCCTGCCGGCCAAGAGGAGCCCTGGCTGGCGCTGCCCGGGACAGGAACCAGCCACCGGGGCCAGCAAGGGAAGCAGGGGCAGGCGGGCACGGCCTGGAGAGAGCTGGCGGAGCA